>SJYT01014969.1:0-90682 GCA_006410635.1 Cephalophus harveyi | reverse complement strand
TGTCATCTGCATATCTGAGGTTATTGATATTTCTCCCAGTAATCTTGATTCCAGCTTGTGTTTCTTCCAGTCCAGCGTTTCTCATGATGTACTCTGCATAGAAGTTAAATAAGCACAGTGACAGTATACAGCCTTGACGGACTCCTTTTCCTATTTGGAACCAGTCTGTTGTTCCACGTCCACTTCTAATTGCTGCTTCCTGACCTGCATACCGATTTCTCAAGAGGCAGGTTAGGTGGTCTGGTATTCCCATTTCTTTCAGAATTTCCCACAGTTTCTTGTGATCCACACAGTCAAAGGCTTTGGCATAGTCAATAAAGCAGAAATAGATGTTTTTCTGGAAATTATCTTATTTTTAATCCTATCATTACATGAGTTTTGAACACAGCTAAGAAAGTACAAACAAGAGGACACCTGTTGGGCAGTTGCTATCTTAATTTTTCTTTATATTATTTTAAGTAATATTCTCATATAAAAGTCCATATTGTCAAAGCTATGATTTTTCCAGTAGTCATGTAAGGATGTGGGAGCTGGACCATAAAGAAAACTAAGCACCAAAGAATTGATGCTTTTGAACTGTGGTGCTGGTGAAGACTCTTGAGAGTCCCTTTGATGTCAAGAAGATCAAAGCAGTCAATCCTAAAGGAAATCAACCCTGAATATTCATTGGAAGGACTGATGCTGATGCTGAAGGTCCAATACTTTGGCTACCTGATGCAAAGAACTGACTCACTGGAAAAGACCTTGATACTGGGAAAGACTGAGGACAGGAGTTGGGGGGGCGGCAATAGAGGATGAGATGGTTGGATGGCATCACTGATTCAATGGACATGAACTTAGGCAAATGCCAGGAGCCACCACGGGAGAACCCACCCATGACAAGGTCATGTGGAAGAGAACTGTTAAGCAAGGCTTCAGGACTCAAGGGGCTCCCTAGGCTTTCTCAACCATCTACCCCCAAACCAGAATCTGTCTGTTTTACTATTTCATGACTTACACCAACTCCTCTGACATTAACAGGGGGCTATCCCTGACCACCTTTCTCTGGAGAAAATCAACTTAGGGCTATAGCTAATAAGTCTCCTGGACATGAGAGGAATATTTCAAATCAAACCCCCTCTGTTAGCATTCTAGCTTGCTTGGCAGGTATATCCAGACTCTTGCAGCTACACATATGATGATTTACAGCCTCCCAACTGCTAGAGGCATAGAAAGCCTAAAACATAGAGCCTTTCAAAGAGTTAAAAGTTATTAGAGTAGTGCTGGTGTAGGATTTCATTATGGGGCCAATGCTTGTTGCTAAGTTCCCATATGTCTATCCACTGTGCACCTGGGAATGCATTAGTTAACACAGTGAGAATGTAAGAAAAACAAGTGTAGCCTTGAAATTAACCACATCAGACTTATGAGCTAATTGGTTGTTTCTTGTAATTCACTACACCTTTACTCTGTGAAATGTAACTCTGTTTAACATTTTCTGAGGCTGACATAGATTAGAAATATAAAGAAAAAAACACTTTGAGGGAAAATAAGTTTTCTGGTTGAGCAGCCTTTATCAAAAGAGGGTCATCAAATGTTCACAGGCCTCCAAGGCCAGAAGATACTGTACACAACATCATTTGTGGGAAAGGTATGCAGAAAAAATCCTGGTTTCGGTAAGGGCAAAACTGCTGGAATGTTTGACTCTGTATGACCTTGCATCTTTCATTTCCCTCTATGTATAAGGCAAGGTATAAAAGTACCTTTTAAAAATAAAGCTATTGGGCCTCACTCACCGAAGCAACTAGGTCTCCCCATGTTAATCATTCTCTCTCTCCCTCTCCCTCTCTTTTTCAGGCTGATCCCTTGCAGCATAGAGGATCCCTGTGTTCACTTATCTGCCCGGATTTCTAAGACCTGAACGGGAAGACGTTCTGCGTCTTCACTCCCTCTGGAGACCGGGAGGGCACCTGTGGCCTCCGTGAACAGGGCAAACTTCTTGTCTCAAAGTTTTATTGAGTTTTATTGGCTTTCTGTGTAAACCAAGAAATATCAGCCTCTTTCTCTCCTCTATATTCTTATCTTCAACATTCTTTCCTTATCTCTCTCCAAATCAATCGCCGACACCGTTTCTCCTTCGGGTTTCCCTGAATCCTGCGGGGGCTGGACCCCGGCAGGCAAACTCCCAGAGATTGTGAGGGACATGGATGCCTGGCATGCTGCAGTCCATGGGGTCACAAAAAGTGGGACACAACTTAGAGACTGAACAACAACAACAAGTAATATTCTTATATAAATGACAACTATGTGGAACTATTTGACTTTCCTTTTCAAAATACTTATGCTCTCATCATTGATTTATATTTTAATATTCTGCATACCAAAGTAAGGTTTGTATATATGTTTGTAAGAAAGAGTTTTTAATTGAATTCATTATTTTTAAAATTACATATAGAGAATACACTTATCAAAACTATTTTGTATGATTAGAACAATATTTTAGCCATCTACCTTAAACCAATAACACCACGCATAGGTTTTCATTTTTTAAAATCTAATTTTCATATAATTCATTCTATAAAAAGAAGTATAAATAAATGCTTGCATGTGTGTTAAGTCACCTCAGTCATGTCCAACTCTTTGCAACCCTATGGACCATAGTCTGCCAGGCTCCTCTCTGTCCATGGGATTCTCCAGGCAAGAATACTGGAGAGGTTGCCATGCACTCCTCCAGGGGATCTTCCTGATCCAGGGATAGAACCCACGTCTCTTACATGTTGAAGCAAATTTGGTAAAATTATTTTGGAAAGCATTTAGGCCTGATATACAAAGGGAATTAAAATGATCAAGCACGTTGACATTAAAATCCACCTAGATTATATCTTTGTGAAATGAATAGAAATAAAGGATCAATGATAGATATTTACTTCCATTTTAAAAACTTTCATTAAATTATGAGTTTAAAAAATGTATTAGCACCTATCAAGAATTGTTTGAATTTATCATCTACACAACCCAGATTAAATTTATTATTAATTTCTTAATGCAATAATTTGTATTATCCCTATGTCTAAAGAATGGATTCAAAATTTAGTACTCCATAAAGGAATTTAGATTATATCTTTCTGAAATGAATAGAAATAAAGGATCAATGATAGATATTTACTTCCATTTTAAAAACTTTCATTAAATTATGAGTTTAAAAAATGTATTAGCACCTATCAAGAATTGTTTGAATTTATCATCTACACAACCCAGATTAAATTTATTATTAATTTCTTAATGCAATAATTTGTATTATCCCTATGTCTAAAGAATGGATTCAAAATTTAGTACTCCATAAAGGAATAATTTGGAATCTATTTACCAGACTAATAAGTGCAAATGACATTCCTTCAAACATTACAATATTTGTTATTACATAGCTATTAAACTGGTCCTTAGGAAGTATCACTATGAACAAAGCTAGTGGAGGTGATGGAATTCCAGTTGAGCTGTTTCAAATCCTGAAAGATGATGCTGTGAAAGTGCTGCACTCAATATGCCAGCAAATTTGGAAAACTCAGCAGTGGCCACAGGACTGGAAAAGGTCAGTTTTCATTCCAATCCCAAAGAAATGAGGATGAGATGGCTGGATGGCATCACGGACTCGATGGACGTGAGTCTGAGTGAACTCCGGGATTTGGTGATGGACAGGGAGGCCTGACGTGCTGCGATTCATGGGGGTTGCAAAGAGTCGGACACGACTGACAGACTGAACTGAACTGAACTGAACTGGGTCCTTGAGTGATGCTGTAAAACAAAGCCCCAAGTCCATCAATAGGGAACACTTCCATTTGGCTGTTGTGTCATGAAACAACAAAACAAAACTATGTCATTGAAATTTTGAGGTTGATAATACCATCAGCATTATCCAAAATTATGCCCAGTGTTAATGACTAAAGAATTCGTATATGGTGACTTCTTGGAAAATTAAAAATCTTTGCTTACATTAATAACTCAAAATAGAAAATTTTGTCTAATGTTGAGCCTGAGGTACCCATATGTCAAGACCTCCTCATGCTGTTTCCCAGGAAATCTATTATACCAACTTCACCTTGGGGCTGTGGCACTTTCTTGGAGCTACTGGTTACAGTAGCTGGCCTAAACAGGAAAACAAAGAGCAAAAAAGAGGATTTTAGAATATGCTTAAGATTTTCAGCGGTACAAGGCTAAGATTACTTTATATTAATGCTGTGCTGTGCTAAGTTGCTTCAGTCACGTCCAACTCTTTGTGACCCTGTGCACTGCAGCCCACCAGGCTCCTCTGTCCATGGGGTTCTCCAGGCAAGAATACTGGAGTGGGTTGCCATGCCTTCCTCCAGAGGATCTTCCTGACCCAGGGATTGAACCCACGTCTCTTAAGTCTCCTGCATTGGCAGATGGGTTCTTTACCACTAGCGCCATATGGTAAGCCCACTTTTTTATTAATAAATACTCTTAAATAGCTTAAACAGAAAGCAAGAATCATGAAGAGTTACAACCATGGTGTAAAATTTTAAGACATAAACCCTATCCAGGTAGAAGGGGACAGCAATATAGAAACTTGCTCATTTTGAGTAAGAAATCAGGTGAAAAACAAAAATAAATACTCTTGGTGAGTCCACAACCACAGGCCAGACTTCATAAAATAAAACATCTGGAACTATGTAAGTCAGAGTCAGTGTTACAACTCAAAGGGGTCATCAAGTTCTTGGGATCTTCCCACAAGTCCTATATGCATGTGTGTATATGTAAGTGTGTATTCTCTGGAGGGAATGATGCTAAAGCTGAAGCTCCAGTACTTTGGCCACCTCCTGCAAAGAGTTGACTCATTAGAAAAGACTCTGATGCTGGGTGGGATTGGGGGTAGGAGAAAAAGGGGACAACAGAGGATGAGATGGCTGGATGGCATCACCAATGCCAATCATGTCCATCACTCGATGGGATTGGGGGTAGGAGAAAAAGGGGACAACAGAGGATGAGATGGCATCACCAATGCCAATCATGTCCATCACTCGATGGGATTGGGGGTAGGAGAAAAAGGGGACAACAGAGGATGAGATGGCATCACCAATGCCAATCATGTCCATCACTCGATGGGATTGGGGGTAGGAGAAAAAGGGGACAACAGAGGATGAGATGGCATCACCAATGCCAATCATGTCCATCACTCGATGGGATTGGGGGTAGGAGAAAAAGGGGACAACAGAGGATGAGATGGCATCACCAATGCCAATCATGTCCATCACTCGATGGGATTGGGGGTAGGAGAAAAAGGGGACAACAGAGGATGAGATGGCATCACCAATGCCAATCATGTCCATCACTCGATGGGATTGGGGGTAGGAGAAAAAGGGGACAACAGAGGATGAGATGGCATCACCAATGCCAATCATGTCCATCACTCGATGGGATTGGGGGTAGGAGAAAAAGGGGACAACAGAGGATGAGATGGCATCACCAATGCCAATCATGTCCATCACTCGATGGGATTGGGGGTAGGAGAAAAAGGGGACAACAGAGGATGAGATGGCATCACCAATGCCAATCATGTCCATCACTCGATGGGATTGGGGGTAGGAGAAAAAGGGGACAACAGAGGATGAGATGGCATCACCAATGCCAATCATGTCCATCACTCGATGGGATTGGGGGTAGGAGAAAAAGGGGACAACAGAGGATGAGATGGCATCACCAATGCCAATCATGTCCATCACTCGATGGGATTGGGGGTAGGAGAAAAAGGGGACAACAGAGGATGAGATGGCTGGATGGCATCACCAATGCCAATCATGTCCATCACTCGATGGACATGAGTTTGAGTGAACTCCGGGAGTTGGTGATGGACAGGGTTGCCTGGTGTGCTGCGATTCACCGGGTCGCAAAGAGTCGGACATGACTGAGCGACTGAACAGAACTGAACTGATATATGTATTTGTGTATGTATGTACAGGCGTCCCTGGTAGCTCAGCTCAGTTCAGGAGCTTAGCCATATCCAACTCTGCAACCCCACGGACTGTAGCATGCCAGGCTTCCCTGTCCTTTACCAACTCCTGGAGCTTGCTCAAACTCATGTCCATCAAGTCAGTGATGCCACCCAACCATCTCATCCTCTGTCGTCCCCTTCTCCTGCCCTCAATCTTTCTAGCATCTGGGTCTTTTCCAATGAGTCAGTTCTTCGCATCAGGTGGCCAAAGTATTGGAGTTTCAGCACCAACATCAGTCCTTCCAATGAATATTCAAGACTGATTTCCTTTAGGATCGACTGGTTTGATCTCCCTGCAGTCCAAGGGACTCTCAAGAGTCTTCTCCAACACCACAGTTCAAAAGCATTGATTCTTCAGTTCTTGGCGTTCTTTATAGGCCAACTCTAACATCCATACATGACTACTGGAAAAGCCATAGCTTACTAGACGGAGCACATATATATATGTATGTGTGTGTATATATACATGTAAATATGTGTATTAACACAATTATATTTAAAATTCCGTGCTTTTCCAGAAATCTTCAAGATTTTTCCTCAGCCAAATCTGAGAAATATGCCGACATGTGCATCAATAATAGGCAAAGGATACAGGCAAGTGTCACCATGATTGTCCACCAATCAAAATTCATACTTCAGACTAGGACCCTTGTTCCATGAATGCACCGCTCCCCAGTATCTGACCAAAATAGGATATCTTAACCAAGTGGTTCTTAAAGTGAGGTTCATAGGATAACATTATCAATATCACATTTGAATTTATCAGAAAAGCACATTCCAGGCCCCATCCCAAACTATTGACTCAGAAAATTGAAGATAGTGCTTCACAAATTGAGTTTTAACAAGAATTTCAGGTGGCTCTGATGCACATTAAAGCTTGAGAATCACTGCTTTAACCTATAAAAGCAGATGCTGAGTTTTGGGTAGGCAACTAATAGTTTAGCTATGCATAGACATTTTCTAATTAAAGATATTTTCTAATTAAAAGTACTTTTCTTTAGAGATCACAATAAAATGAAAGCAAATATAGTTAAAACAAAACAAAAACCAAAGCTATTAAAATACAAGAACAATAAGAAAATGTTAATGTACAAAGGGAAACAAAATCTTAAAATGTTTGAGAAAATAGGAAGAGGCAGATGTAACTATTTTGTAATAGGAAGTTATAGTGTGTAAAGAGGGGTCCAAGAAGAAAGAGATCCAACTTAGCACCATAGAATCTCAGCGAGACTGTCCTAGAGACTGAAGACTTCCTGATTTCAAACAAAAGGGTGAATAAAGCTGAAATTATAGATCAAAATGAGAAATGCTTGGAAGTCCATATTCAAGAGGCCAAAGCACCAACCCTCGTTCTCTATTGTCATGGAGAGAATGTGGCAATGGTATAAACCAACCGTAAGCAAGATGATGGAGATAGAAACGGCAACCCACTCCAGTATTCTTTCCTAGAGATTCCAAGGACAGAGGAGCCTGGTGGGCTACCGTCTATGGAGTCGCATAGAGTCGGACACGACTGAAGCGACTTAGCAGCAGCAGCAGCAAGCAAGATGAAGGAGATTTCTTCTGTTAAAAGAAAACAGAACGTCTAGAGATTCAAGAACAATAGTCATAGAAGAGGGGAGGTTGAAAAATAACATTGTAATGCAACGTACTGGATCTCTACAGTTTTCCTATTCCTTCTGCAATAGATAATTAGCAATCAGAGAGCTAAAAGGCAAGGTACATCTCACTTCTTTTCTCCATATTCGGCTTTAATTGTTTAGAAGGTCATGTGTCACTTCGGTAAATGAAAGTGTGAACTGAAAAACAACAATGAATCTTTTATTTTAACAAATATTTTCTCAGTGTGCCTGTTTGCTAGTAGGAGCGCTGTAAACAGTAAACATTCTAAAGGGCTCTTCAAAGGAGTTAAACGTCATTTAGTGGAAAAAGAGAGGAGCAGAGAGAGCAGAGAGCAAAACAGAAAAAGGCTTGTTTAAAGAGATAAACAATCTCTACTCGTTGCCCTGTGTACTCTTTAGTACCCTCTGCTTCCTGGCTGGAAAGCCAAGGGACTCTAAGGGAAGGAGGTCGGTCTAGGCAAAGGTAAAGGAAACTCCGACCCAGAGTCCGCCCGGAGGCGGCCACTCCCTGTTAATAACTTTGTAAGTTTCCAGCTGATTTCGACCTCCCAGTTCCTCGCGGACCTGAACCTCAGGACTCAAGTATTCGGAGCCGCTCTAGGGGCAAGGAAAGTAGCCTACAGCCTCTCCTCGCCGCACCGGGGCGTCGGCCCAGCCCCCAGGTATCGCGCAGAGACGCGGAAGCCCTGCCCAAGTGAGGAAGAGGGCGGGAAGCCCCTTTGTTACCCAGGATATAGGAAACGAAACTAGAAACCACGGGTTTCGTCATCGACGTCGCTCGGAAGCCTCGGTAACTCCAGCCAAGGTTGTGTGTAAGGAGCACGCTCGATCGCCAAGCGTTGGAAGCAGAGCACAGCCCCCGCGCCCGGGCTCCCGCAGCAACTCTCACCGCAGGTAGCGCCGGAGCAGCCGTGCCGACAGGTGGGCGAGCACCCGGCGCGGGGCAGCGCGGGTTCCCAGGGCGGGCGGAGGGGCGCTGGGGCACTTGGGAGCGAGGGGCGCGAGGGCAGGCGGGTTGCGTTTGTGCTGAGATTGGGGGTAGAGGGTGGGGGCTGGGGCCCCAGCGGCCTAGGAGAGCGACCGCCGAAGCTGAGCAGGGACTGAGCCCGGGGCCCGGGCGTCCCAGTCCCATCCTGGCCAGTCTCAGAATCTTTCCAAGCTCAAGGTATTTCTTGCCTGAAACCGCCTTGTAGGTTCGAATTAGCTTAGTCCATCTCTTAACGACGCGGAGCGGCGCTGGGTTGTGACCAGAACCTGGACTCAAGGGTTATCTGCCAGCATTTGACGGAAATCAAAGGTACGATTAATAGAGCCTGCTAGCTGCCTTTGAACAGAAGTATGAATTAGGATTGTGGATGGAGCCAAAACTATGCTAGGCACCCTGAAACACAGGAAGAATTGCCAAAACAGGTGGTTTATCACGTAGAAGGTACAGTAGGAATCCACCTGCCTGACTTGAACGTGTCTCTACTGCGTGATATCTGTGGAATCCTGGGCACTTTCCTCCTACACATTCCTTTCTTGGCTCATATCTGAAATTGGGTAACGATCAAAAGTTACAAGAGTTAGAGTATGATGTATAACTTCGGCACTGCAGAATATGCTCAGTAACGTTAGATTTATTACTTTTAATATCTGACCAAGTCCCTGCTTCTCCAGGCTCACTGTCTGGTTCCCATGTGGTTTATTTAGACAGCTCTTCCAGCAAATCCTGGCACAGCCACTTCCCAGTTCTAGGAACAGGCAGGCAGTATTTCTCTTAGTTTAGCAATCTGAGATGCAAAGTGCCACTTGCTTAGTGGGAAGTATCAGGCGATTCAGGATACCCTTCTTCTTCCTGGAACTTTCTTGACAATAGAACTTTCTCTTAATAGCACCCTGGCAAGTATTAGGATTGTAGGAATTTGAACGCTGAACAAGCACAAAGAAATGGAAAATAAATGGGGGCTTTGAATGCTGAACAAGCACAAAGAAATGGAAAGGGAAATAAGTAGGTTTCTGCATTTGGATAGAAATATCAGGTAAGATGGCTGAACCACAAGTTAGCCAATCTTCACATCTGATTGGTAACTGTTCTTTCTGACGGAAGAAAGTAAAATAATACTGAACACACTGTTGAATCAATCAACAAGCACCAATTAAGTGTCTTGTCCTGACAATCTATGTGCTGGCTTTTGAAAGTTTAGAGAGACAGAAAACCTATAAGAACTGCTCCCTGTCCACCTCTCCATTTTCTTGTCTAATGATCTCTTTCTTTACTCTGCCACCCACAAATCTTCATAGCCTTGAATGAGCCAAGTTCTAATGTGCAGCCAGGGCTGAGATCTGTTACTTGAAAATTTTATATGGTTGGTGTTTAGAGAATTATTAGCACTTGGGGGATATTTTAATCCACCCATGGCTAAATAACAGTAGATAGTACATAACTAGGTTATAACTGGACTGGCGAGCTTGTGAGAAAAATAGCTCAACTTTATTTCTCAAGTCTAAGGCTCATGTAGTACAGATCTTTTATGATAATGATGCTAACAACAGTGATGGATTAAAATTGAGAGTTTATCATGCCGACTGTGGATTAACTCATTTAATTGTCAGACAGTATTAACAAGGCAAATACTATTAATTATCCCAATTATGCAAGTGCAAAAACAGGCATAGAGCTGTCTCTTATACACATCTTCTTTGGCCTCTTTGGTTTAGTTGTTAGTTTTGTAGGACACTTGACCACCTGTCAGATGGCACCAATTGATGTAATGCCTATGATTTTCTTCAAGGTTTACTGTTAAATGCTATTCCAATGTGGTTCTAAGTATATTTGTTTTCATTTCTTGAATCTAAAATACTACAGTGGTATTTTATAGATGGGGTTCTTCCCTGGTGGCTCAGTGGTAAAGAATCTGCCAGCTAAATGCAGGAGATGCAGATTTGATCCCTGAGTTGGGAAGATCCCCTGGAGAAGGAAATGGCAACCCACTCCAGGATTCTTGCCTGGAAATCCCATGGACAGAGGAGCCTGGTGGGCTGCAGTCCGTGGGGCTGCAAAGGAATTGGACATGACTTAGTGATTAAAAAATAAAACAAATTTTATAGATAGACTCCCTCTCATCAGGTTCCTTGCATTGATAATAGCCTTAGCCATCCCACTTCTGTCCCATCTTGGATGCACATGTTCTGATGTACTCAAATCCACACCAACATCTTGGCTACCTATTTGTGTGAACCAACCCACCTGTGTTTGCTCTGTTTGTCCTTTACTAAACCTACAGTTCAACAAATGAAATGCTTTGCCCTTAAATGTTAACCTTTTTAAATGTGTAAACTTTACCTACAAACATAAGCTGAGCAACAAAGAAATTGCTTGATTTGTGACTTACCTCAGCGAGTACTGAGTTCTCCACTACCTATGTGTAATTCCTTGCCTCCCCCTTAGTCTAGTACCTCATTTTCACTTATTCACAGGAAGTTAAGGATATAGAATTCTGGGATTGTGCTTAGAGCAGTAATGTTTTCCTAAAATAATAACACATATTCCCATCCTGGGACTTGGAGAAAAATGTTAACTGGCTTGGTTTTAGGCAATTAAGAAGTGGATTTGGATAAGTAATCCAAATCTAGTTAATGCCTAGTTTATAGGCATAGTAGTTTCAGAATCTTTCAAAAATTAGGGATATTTGCCCTTTGAATTTGGAGAAGGCAATGACACCCCACTCCAGTACTCTTGCCTGGAAAATCCCATGGACGGAGGAGCCTGGTAGGCTGCAGTCCATGGGATCGATAAGAGTCAGACACGACTGAGCGACTTCACTTTCACTCTTCACTTTCATGCATTGGAGAAGGCAATGGCAACCCACTCCAGTGTTCTTGCCTGGAGAATCCCAGGGACGGGGGAGCCTGATGGGCTGCCGTCTATGGGGTCACAAAGAGTCGGACACGACTGAAGTGACTTAGCAGCAGCAGCAGCCCTTTGAATTACAGGTTATACTTTAATATTTCTTGATACAATAAGATAGAAACTTCAGAACCCAAAGAGATGGGTCAAAGGGTTTCCTGGAATATGAATTGTGGGAACATAACTGTATATGACCTGCACTATTTCTCCTTCTCCCTGGTAGGAGAGGTTTATGATTAATATCCAGAGCACCAATAGAATAGGTCTGATAGAATAAATCTGACAGAAATATGCTTATATATGTATAGTGTATGATGCTTTAATTTCCTCAGATGCTCTCATTTAACAGGTTAGGAGTGTGTAGTAATCCAATTATAATTTGAAGCTCTGTATTTGTCCTGAAGCAGTTATGATTCCAGTGGTACAGTATATACTATGATTCCAGTGGTACAGTATATACTCATTAGAGATCTTTTTCTACTACTACAAGATAAATATGATTTTCTTGGAAGTCTTTCTGTGATTTGTTTCTTACTAAGAGCAGTGGAAGACATTATTTAAAAGTTATATTGAATTAACTAATTCATCCAGGACACACCACCCAGTCATTTCCAAAACTGAGTGATGTTATATCTTGTAATAGACACATTAAGTTTAAGAAAACCAAAAGATCCTTAAAATAGCAAGGGAGACCAGACAGGGATGAACATGGGGGATGTCTTTAGTCCACAAATACGTTGTTCTACCTGGCACACGTACAGGTTCCACTGTTACTTCACACTTTGTACCAGAGCTTATAACATACCATTTTTCCTGCTTGAGATATTATGAAATTGTGAAAATTCTAAAACCTACAGAAAATTGAGGACCCAGATTTTGTTCTGTCGTTTTACCAATGGATACTCATCCTCACAAAGCTATACGTTAAGACTCAAAGTACATTTCAGATGGATAGACTTGCCCTCCAGAAACAATGATTTTTTTTTTTTTTTACTAATTCAGTGATTTTCTCATAAAAATAAATTATTTAATTCTAAAATTAATATCTCCAGGTATTATTTGAGATTTTTCCTTGAACTGAGTTTCCTTCTGGCCTTTTAGGAAAAGGAAGAATGACTAAAACAGTACTTCCTTTAAATTACTTAGTTGATTAAAGAGCCATATAACATTTTTTAAAAACTAATCATACTTATAAAGTGATCCTATGAGAAACAGTGGTAAAGTAAAAACTTGAGCTGTTTAGACTAGTGTGTTAATTAAAGGATACTACCCATTTCTACTTCAGAATTTATTAGGTTTCAAATTTTTATATATGTTAAGGAACTCAGTACATTTGAAGATAATGAGTATAAATTTTAATATACACTCTTTGATCACAGAAATGAGTGTTGACAAAAGTAATCATGGGTTATTGTATATAAGAATTTAGTCTTCTTTTTTAGTTCATGTGATAGAACATAAAACACTGATACGGCCTTTGAAAACTTTTGGCATATGTTTGTTACTTGTGTTTTTTAGTTTATTGTTCACTGTTCTAGAATAACTGCAGAAAAACATAAGACGTTAATTTTTTGTTCTTTTGGCCTGAGGAGGTCCATAGCACTTGGTTTCTGACCAGTTAATGCTAACAGGGGTTATTATTGTTCTAAAAAAATCCAAAAAGTCAACACTGCAACACGAAACATATTTTTTTAATTTTTCCAAGGCTAAGAAAACGCATTACTGAACTTCTTGAGTATATATAATTAAGAGGTGATTATAGTTGGAATATATTTAAGAGCTTTGCTGTATTATTAAAATTTATGCTTATGACAGGCAATGACAAATCGATAATTTGGAAGAGAGGAAGGATGTGGTTTCTTCTTGGGAACACCAGATATTAGTTAAGGATATGGAAGGATCAGTTGGCTTTTACTTATCATTTAGGGTAACACAGTAGTTGGAGTTATTAAAGGGGCAGCAAAGACTGGAGAGGGCCTGGAAAGGGCTGAGCTGATTCGTATTAGTTTGCAGGTCCCAGATAAAACAGTCAAGTAGCAAGTTTTTGCCTAATGTGTTAATTATAATTAACATGCATACTGGGGTTGGGATTTAGGTGGAGAGATGGAAAAAATAGTGACTAGGTAATAGTGGGAAAGACTGGGATGGGATCAAGTCACTAGAAGACAAAAACAGCTTCTACAACCTCTGGGTGTACGTTTTTAGGCTAAAATCATTTATTGATATACAAACAGGGAGCCAGGCCTTCTCAAATTTGCTGTTCAAGCTGGGCAGAAAATATCCTCAGGGCCTGGGATTCCAGAGGTATCTGCAATAGTGTGACCTGATAGCTAACCTTTCTCCCTTTCATGGTGGACCACAGCTGGTGCCCAGCACTGTGGCTCGGTCCTGGATTGCATGTTCCCTGTAGGTTGCGTAGATTGCAAGGCTCAAGTTTTTAACTGGAGGGCCTTGGGCTCACAGTGTTTCTTTTCTGTCTTCCTTCCTCTTTGGACCCTCTCCTCCCAAGATTTTTAGAAATCGTTCACCATCCTGGACTGACCCACAGTTTCTAAAATCCTACTCAGAAACACAGCAGTGGGAAACATTCAGGATCGAAGGGTTCAAATGACCAGATTCTCAATGGTTAGATAAATAGAGGAGTATCTTGTGTGTATATAGTTTCTGGGTATCCTTTTACATATATTTGACCTATGTATTTATATCAGGTCTTCTTTTTCAGAACTGTTTAAATCATGGACAAACAAAGTAAGTAATCTGTTTATTTTCCTCCTATAATACTAAATCTCTTGTTAATGTATTATTTGTCAAAATATTCAGTTTCTGAAAGAATAGAATTTGGTTTGTGTTGTTTATGTTCTAGTACCCTCAGTCTGGGGCAGTGTTTTGACTATAGAGAAGATGTACACAAATATCCACTACCACTAACTTTCCCTTTAAAAGTAAAAAAGCCTTAGATAAACCTATGAAATCTTAGGCTTAAAAAAAAGAAATCTTAGGCTTACTGGAAAATATATAATTTAATATTACACTTCATCTGAATCAGGCTTCCCTTTTCTTTGTACATTTTATATACCAAAAAAAAAAAGACTATTCAAGTCATATTATTTAATAAACAATGGACTTAATATGCCAGGGCATTGTAATAAAATGCTCTGATACATCCCCAATATATATCTCATAAAATACACATTTGAATAGGTTTAAATAAATATGTCTTTATTTTCTGGCTTTTTTTTCCTCAAGAAAATTCTAAGTAAGATGAGTATTAGCCAAACATGTAATAAAAGACTTTGTCTTTTAAAAAATCGAAGTTTCTGAAGAGAAAAAAAAATCAAATGGGAAAAAAAATCCTGTCTTCGGAAGGATCTCTATTCTCTATCTTTACTTAGATAACCAAAGAGATGTTTATCTCTACCACAATGCCAGCCTTGCTACATATATATCAGATCCTCTTTAGGGCCAGAAACCTTGACTTTCTTTCACAAAGTTTCATGATTTTTCTTAATATATGCTATATTAATTTAATTAACAATACTAAAAACTTTCAAAATGTAAATTCATATAATATTAAGCTATTTTCTTTGCTGTAAGCTTTAAGATGCTTCAAATCACTTAAATAATTGATTTGGTTATGGTCATAATTACCTTTTAACTCTTCAGCTTCATATATACAAATGTATGAATTTGTGTGTATATGTGTACATAAGTAGAATGTATATGTGTGTGTGTGTGTGCATATATATATACACTGATATAGAGAAATAACAATAAAATAGCTTGTTGACAATATGAAAGTCCTACGATTTTTTAAGTTATTCTATGTTGCATTGCACAAATGCAGAAATACATCCATAATTCATTTGCTCTTTGATCTACTTGAGCACTTGCCCATTCACTTATTGTTTTTCTTTGTATAACTTAC
Source organism: Cephalophus harveyi (assembly GCA_006410635.1). NCBI lineage: Eukaryota > Metazoa > Chordata > Mammalia > Artiodactyla > Bovidae > Cephalophus > Cephalophus harveyi. Next base: position 75,260 of record SJYT01014969.1, on the reverse strand, counting down.
CCCTGGAATTCCTGAAACTGGGATTGTTGCTCTGATACTGAAACCCCAGAGATTATAGCCTTCTAATTTCTTGACTCTGTCAGCTCTTTGATTTGTGTGTGTATTTACTATTGTTCAAACAGCGGTACCTGGTAAGAAGTGCCAAAACGTGACATACCATTTAAGGATGGGTCTCTAAGTCGAACCTGTAGTGTGTTTCCTTGAGATCTGTTGAGTCTTACTCTGTGAGGGGGCTGTGAGCAGAGCCTGAGGAGCTAGAGAACTGGAGCTGGCCCACTCACCTGAAGCCAAGACAGAAAAAGAAGAGATGGTTAGGACAGAATGACTTGTGATATTGCAGTGATGTGTGATAATGTGGGGTATGCTGTGGTCCGTATGAGGAAAAGCCCTAACTCAAGAAGAGGATTTTCTGCTGCCTGAATTTGCACAGTATCCATCGACTCCATTCAGCTGAAGTTATTATTAAGCCAATAATGGGAAAAAAAGAGGGTAGGAGTGGGACATAACCCAGTCTTCCTGTGAAATCATATGACTTGAGTGGTCTTTCAAGGCACATGATAGAGAAACATACAGGAAATGTTTCAGATTGAAAGTCTGGCCAACTTTTTCTTCTACATTCATGCTTCAGTTCAGTTCAGTCGCTCAGTCGTGTCCGACTTTGCGACCCCATGAATTGCAGCACTCCAGGCCTCCTTGTCCATCACCAGCTCCTGGAGTTCACTCAGACTTGCGTCCATCGAGTCAGTGATACCATCTAGCCATCTCATCCTCTGTCGTCCCCTTCTCCTCCTGCCCCCAATCCCTCCCAGCATCAGAGTCTTTTCCAGTGAGTCAACTCTTCACATGAGGTGGCCAAAGTACTGGAGTTTCAGTTTTAGCATCATTCCTTCCAATGTCCCCATTATTCAAAAATAAACTATTTTGAATTTACAATTAATAAGCCATAGGAAAGAAAGGAGAACATTGCATAAATGGAGTGTCTGAAAGTGAAAGTGAAGTCGCTCAGTCATGTCCAATTCTTTGCGACCCCGTGGACTGTAGCCCACCAGTCTCCTCTCTCCATGGGATTCTCCAGGCAAGAATACTGGAGTGGGTTGCCATTTCCTTCTCCAGGGGATCTTCCCAACCCAGGGACTGAACCCGAGTCTCCCACATTGCAGGCAGACACTTTAACCGAGTGTCTACGACCATAAATTCCATAAAGGCAGAGCCAGTGTAGCCATTGAACCTAACTGAGGGGTGACACAGGACATGCTAATAAATATTTATTTTCTGGCCAGGGTGGTTGCTAAAGGAATGACTAGACAAATGCAGATATGAAGAAATAGGAAACTGACAAATTTATAGATACGTTGAGATTATTACAAGCACACTGATTAGCATATAGCAAAATGTAAATATGTATGCTTATTGTAATTAACTCAGTTATGATTTTTGTCAGTCAAAATCAGTCAAATACTAGGAATTTCCTATGGTATAAACTTAATGGGGTAGTTCCAGAGTAAGTATTAAAAGGATATTTAAATACTGAAGTACATGTTAAATATTTAAAACATAATTCTTAAAGCAACAATTATAGATAGCTTTAAAATCACCTATAATCCTTCCATTACCAAACCCACATCCAACTAGTTTCATTTATCTGTTTCTCCTCAGTCTATATGTGGTTTTAAAACAATCTATTTTTTCCTCATAACAAAATCAAAATATGGAAGAGAACACTCATCAGACTTCTTTGAGAAATAGAAATTCAGTACCAGTAACTTAGCTGCCTATTTTATTCAAAGAGAATTTGAACCAGGATTCTACTGCAAATTACCTTTGATAACAGGCACCACTTTTGTTAAGTGAAGAATCCACACTGTTTCAATACAACATGAGCACGTGTAAATGAAATTATCTAAGAACTATGCATTTTTCTGATATGTGTATATATTTTTAAGAAGATATATGTTTACCTTTTGTTGAATTACAGATATGCAAATAAATGCTCCATACCCAGGAACAAATTTAACAGGTGAGTATACACTTGAATATCCATCAGCAGCATTCCCAGGTAAACATTGGCTTAAAGAAAAAAAAAAAAAATTATCAGTTATGGACATTCCCCAAAGGATGTGTGTGTGTATGTCTGTATGTGTGTGCCTATCTCTGTGTGTATTTTAGTAGTGTCTTTTATTAAAGGGGCAAAAATGAAATTGACAGTGTAGTTCTTGATTTTTTCTTTGATTATATGTTATCATAAAGATCATTAAAATATTTTTTCTATACAGGATAGTAAAAATATAGTGTTAATAAAAACAGTAGTGACTTGACAGCAAATGAAATATAAGGTTGCACATAAATTAAAAACTAAAATACACATATTAAGTAACAGATTTTATTCATTCTCCATTTGTTCTGAAAAATATGGTTATTCAATTACATTTAGGAGACTTGTCTCTGGGTATTTTTGAGTTATTTATTATCTGGAGTTAATTGTGTTCAGTGATTGTCATGTAAAAGAGATGACTGCTTAAGCATGGAAGAAGCTTCACTCAACAGAAACATTGCTACCCGGGATAATTCTCACTTTCATTTTGAAACACAAAAATGTGAAAGCTTTACTTTTATATACATACTCAACTGTGCCTTCCCTTTCTAAGAAAAGTAACTGAGTCATATCACTACATACACCAAGGAATATATTATTTCTTTTGAACCACTGCCTAGAAGACTTCAGAGATTTTCATTTAGACAAACACAGTCATCAGCATTTCGAGAACTTTACCAGATGGCAGAGTTCATTTGCAAGTAGGCAGGCTACATCTTGAGAGACCAGGACTTAGGATCAAAAGGGATCCAGTTTGGCCACAAGGGTTTATGCATTTTGTATTCTACTCTGAGCGAACACATCTCCTTGGAGCTGAGTGACTTGTTTAGCTGTCGAGCCAGGAACCTCTCAGTGGAGCCTGGATCTCCTCCAGATGTTTGTGTTTAAAAAAATGTGAAGTAGAAAGACTGTCAAGGTTCTAAGATGATAGTTCTCAGAGGTGCCTAGGCTTCAGTGTTACTTGTTAACTGTTGAAAACACTAGTACCAGGGCACCATCCCAGGAAGATTGAAGCAGAAGCTCTGGTTGTAGCACCCTGGGATTAGTAATTTTTTAATTTCCCAGGGGATTCTAATGTGCAGCCAGGGCTGAGATCTGTTACTTGAAAATTTTATATGGTTGGTGTTTAGAGAATTATTAGCACTTGGGGGATATTTTAATCCACCCATGGCTAAATAACAGTAGATAGTACATAACTAGGTTATAACTGGACTGGCGAGCTTGTGAGAAAAATAGCTCAACTTTATTTCTCAAGTCTAAGGCTCATGTAGTACAGATCTTTTATGATAATGATGCTAACAACAGTGATGGATTAAAATTGAGAGTTTATCATGCCGACTGTGGATTAACTCATTTAATTGTCAGACAGTATTAACAAGGCAAATACTATTAATTATCCCAATTATGCAAGTGCAAAAACAGGCATAGAGAGACTGGATCAGGCTTCAAGTTCTGGCTTCTATATTTAATCATTGTGTAATGGTTTTAAGCAAGTTGCTATACCTCCAAGCCTCAGTTCTTATGTATAAAATGGGGATAATATATTTTTTAATTCAAGTGGTCTGAAGATTAAATGAGACTATGTGTAAAACACCCAGCACAATGCTTTACAATTAATAAATGACAAATATTTGCCATTATATTAGTAATATATTAAATCAATTGGGCTTTAAGTAAATGAAATATTATTTCAGGTAATTCCATATGTCTGTTTAATCCATTGATTTGGAAAATAACTATTCTCTCAAAGAATCCTGTGAAGATTTAATAATGCTAATAATGTAACCAATTAATTCACATCTCTCCCTCATTGGCTCCCTATGGTTTGATCTTTTCACCATAGTTAGTGCTGTTTAAAAATAGATATGTTAATGTTACAGACAGTACCTAATGGGTAAGGCTTCCCTAATGGCTGGCTCAATTGTCAAGATACCACCTGACACTGCAGATGAGATGGGTTCAATCTCTGGGTTGAGAAGATCCCCTGGAGAAGGAAATAGCAATCCACTAAGTGTTCCTGCCTGGGAAACCCCATGGACAGAGGAGCTTGGTTGGCTACAGTCCATGGGGTTGTAAAAAAGTTGGACACGACTTAGCAACTGAAAACAACCAACAACTATTAAAATATTGTAGGACACAGAATTTTCTTTGAAGTGTCCATTCCTATGGAACAGTTCCTCTGTGGACTATTCATTTAAGTTATAAAGTTACAAAGCTTCATATTTGTAATCACAAATTCATATGGAATAGCATAAATACTTATTGAATTTCTTCCACTACTGTGCTTAGTAAATACTTGAGACAATTTTGCCTGCTAGAAGTTTTTACCTTCCTTGATTCTCAAGTTATATTTTCCAGAAAGTTGCTAAATTGTGAAATTTAAATGTGGAATGTAAGTATCATAACTTTTTTTTTTTTTCCTATGTGGAGGGTTTTAGGAATGGAATACACCATTTGTTAAAACTTCAGGCAAACTGTTAACCCAAGGGAGTATCTGGACCGTAGTGGAAGGAATGACATGCCTTTACCTCTTTATGAGGGTTTCTCAACAAAGGCACCATAATATTTTCGGAGGGATAATTCTTTTTTTTTTTTTTTTTCCAGGGCACTGTTCTGGTTCTTTTAGGCTATTTAGCAACATCCCTGGCTTCTACCCACCTGAGGCTAATTCTACCCTCCAATTGTAACAGCCAGAAGGGTCTCCAGATGTTGTCGAGTATGCAACAAAGGGACAAAACTACTGTCAGATCTATACGTATAGGAAATGTCACTTGTTAGAATTCTAGAATCATTTTTTCACAAGGTGGTTTGGCCATAGAAATGCTGACTCAGAGCCTCTATTTGGGGCTTTCTATTCAACGCCATCCCTCTTTTTCAAGAAGCCATTTCAGAAGTTTTATGTACCTGACTCTAGATTGTTGTTGACTTTCTTTTACTTCCTTAGTTTTCAGGCGTATTTTCATCTGAGTTTTGACTGATAAGGGTAAGTCTGTGTGGCAACTCTGTACACAGAGCCTAAAGCCCTCAAAATAGGAGTGGACATGAAACCACAGATATCTCATTGAAAAATCACTGAAAGATAAAAATATCTTAGAATCCTAAGAATCTTAAATATCTTAAGATTTAAAAATATCTTAGAAATCCTATTTCTTCTAAGTAGAAATTGTAGTTTGTAGACAACTGGGGTGATCCTCAAAGACTTGGTTTGCATTTTTCTGTGCAGTTACGAATTATTTCACATGTTCCTATTTCAGGACCTCCAGGACATATTGGCTATCCTGGCCCCCAGGCTGGCTATCCAGTGCCACCACCTGACTATCCAAGTCCTGGCCCAGTCGGCCTTCCTGTCCAACACCAGCCACTGACTGGTGACCCAGGAGCGCCCACACCGGTACCATGGATGCCAGCACCACTACCTCCATTAAACTGCCCACCAGGACTGGAATATTTAACTCAGGTAATTCAATACCTAAAACACTCATTAAAAATAAAACAGTGCTCCCAGTTTACTTAATGAGATTAACAATTAACTAATTCACAAAAGTGTGAAACAGTAAACAACTTTATTAACAAATTACTCTAATTCTTCTAGGTCAGGTTTACTTTTACAGCAAAATGCAAATGTCTTAGGGAATTATGTGTCCTATCTTGAATATAATCTGCAGTAACAACCAAGAGCAAACCTTTAGTAAGCACTATTTTCCATGCTTTATTCCTAAGTGTAATACATGTATTAACTCATTTAATTCTTTTAAAAAAATTCTGTGATATGTAAGTATTATTTATCACCATTTGACAGAAGAAGAAACTTAGGTACAGAGAAGTTACATAATTTGCTCAACATCAAAATGCACAGGAAGTAGGAATAGATTTTTACAAAGAGCAGAAGTAGGAACAGATTTTTACTTCCGGGACCTTGGCTCTGAAAACTGTGCCCTTTAATCCCAACACTGAATAATTTCCCAGGAGTTGGAAAGAAACATCAAACTCAATTTAGTGTTCGTTTTCCACAAGTGGTACTAAGAAGGGAGTTAATAATCTGTGTATAATATGACCTACCTTTTATAATAATTAGAAAATTCCTTTTTTATGTTGCTTTGCTCTTTGGAAGACCCAATTTTATTAATGCTACCAATAAGGAAAAAACATTCCTGGGTTTTAATGTACAGCATAATGGCTTACGTCAGCAATGTGAGGTTTAGTATTTGTTTGCCATTAGAAATCTGATAAGTTAGTTTTCAGCAAATGAGCTGTCTTTCTTGCACTCTGCACTAATTTAATCTCCCATAATGCACTTGGGCAGCATATAATATCAGAATTTGGTAGTTCCTAAATACTCTAAGAAATACCCTAAGTATATTATTTTTTTAAGAAAAATTAAGCCCTTACAATATATTTGGGGAAGTCATCACCTACTATAAATGATATTAAGCACACTTGAAAAATGTTTTTATTTGTAGAAAAAAGCTCTTTAAATGGATGAAAAGGTCTTAATATTTCTTAGGCCCTTTCTGGAAGGAACATTTTTTTCTAATTTTATAGGGATTGCAGTGTAAGTCAATTTTGCTTGACTTGAATTTGCCCACATTAAAAATAAACACGTTTCGGTAGTTGCTAAAAATATACTAACTTTAATTTTATACCTAGAAGTGATACAGTTATTAACTATTGACAGTATTAATAAATGTTGATAACTGATTATATACATTATTTTAAAACATACAAACACTGATGTTAATTTGTTTGGCTTAATAACATGGTTACAGCTTTTTTTTTTTTTTTGTACTATAATAGGTAGATCAGCTATTGATTCATCAGCAACTTGAACTTCTGGAAGGTATGTATTCATTGTATTTATCATATTTCTAGGAAGAGAGGACATTTATGCAGATAAAAGCGTCTCATCAAACACAGATATAACACCTTCAGGGATGTTGAAATTAAACCTGGCTTTAAAAATGTCTCTGTGATAATGATAATCCTGATAAGGATTATCAGCAGCTCATTTTTTGAAATTAATAGTCAAGTAGTAAAATACCATTAAGCTGGACATCTGTCCTCACGATACAGACCATGACTTGGGAGGAAACCAATCAAAACTTACTTTTGTTCAATCTTGTCTCTAGAAGTCACTCAGTGATTCTATCACTAACCCACCCTAACTTCTATCTCTTCAACTTTTCTTTCCCCAGTTTGTGATGAGCTTGAGATTGTCAAAGAGTCACAAGCGAGCAGTAGTTCAGTTACCTTAGTACATTTCCAAAGTAAATGAACTCTGAATTTGGATGGATGGGGATGTTTTGGAAAACCTCATTATTATCCATGGTTTTTCTTGGGAGTTCAGGTGAACCCTATAAAGCCTTTGTTCCATGGGCTATGAATTATCACCTTGGGCACAGGGCCACTGCACTGAAGGATGCTGACCAGTCAGCCAAAACACCTGACTTCCTAGAATATCACTGCTGTTCCTATCAGTGGGGCCTGCCTGCTACAGTTGTTTCCTTTGGTCCAGGGCTCCTCAGGTGCAAAGTAAACTTAAGAAAGCCAGTAGATGTTTTAGGACTGCTGCCAGGGAAAGAGAACCTGGGTAAATTCATGAACCAACGTATTTTCCTTATAGACAATTCAGTGAAAACTCTAATAGATTTTAGAATATATCTATTAAATCTTTCTTCACATCTCTGCAAAGTTCTTTACCACTGATAGGAATAATAAAGTGAATTGTACTACTATAGTAATATGGTTGATATTTGGTTAGAATATATAATTGCTTATTCCACTTAAATTACTTGTGATGTTCACTGTTAGAAATTTAATGTTCTCTTTTTTGTGGGGGGGCGGGTCCTGCTGCCCAGCTTGTGGGATCTCAGTTCCCTGACCAGGGATTGAACCCAGGACCTCGGCAGTTAGAGCATGAGGTCCTAACAACTAGAGCACCAGGGAATTCTCTGTGGGGAGTGTTATTTATTTTATTTTTTTTTTTTACTGTCTGGTCATGCCTCTCAGCATGGAGGATCTAAGTTACCCAACCAGGGATCGAACCCACACCCTTTGAATTGGAAGCATAGTCTTAACCGCTGGACCACCATGGAGTCTCATCATGTTCTCATTTTTATTAGTTTGTTTATACTATATTTTCTCTGGAAAGGAGTATGACAATTTGAATTTTCAATTTTTTTAATGATTCATTTTAGGGTTTATTTTTGATATTATAAAAACCAAAAAATCAGATACTGTACATTATATAGCACTCCATTTATAGTTTTCAGATTTATAAGTTTTACACATATTTGAAAAAATATATATGTATTAGTCATGAAATACAAAGTAAATTTCAAATTTAATAATTATAAATTCTTCAGTTTTTAAAAAAGATAGCTAATTTTCTTATTTTTATCTTAAATTGTAAGTTTATATTTTAACATTATAAATGGTATAGAGAAAAGATTACTCAGTTTATTTTTTAGTACCTGAGACGTGTCCAAGTTCAAAACTTAAGAGATAATAAAGACAAAACCATAGAATTCTTTTATTTGTTTTCATTTTTTAAGTAACTAGAAAGAAACAGATTGTATAAGCTCACTTATCTCACTTTACAGATAAACAAGCTGAAGAATTTTGAGATTAGTTTACTTAAGAAGCACTTAGGTAATAGATCCCATTTCATGATTACTTTAACTTTTTTACATAAAATATTTGACAGGTGGATATTGAGGTAAAGGGTGGCTCTTTTAAAGGCAGAGTCAGGGTCTGCCTAAGTCATAGCAAAGACACCTAAGGGAGGTCGTGGTGATGAAACTTGTGAAGAACATCTTCCTCTAAATCTATCCACACCAATATTAGAGACTGATTTTTGTCTCTCTATTTTTTCATTGCTCACTATTGTGATGACTTCTAACATCCTGTGATTCATGTTAATGAGGGCTGTGGACAAGTACGTGCATGTGTGCACAGTTGTGCAGTTGTGTGCCTCTCTTTGCGACCCCAGGGACGGGAGCCTGCCAGGTTCCTCTGTCCATGGGATTTTCCCAGCAAGCATACAGCAGCAGGGTGCCATTTCCTGCTCTAGGTGATCTTCCTGACCCAGGGATTGAACCCCCATCTCTTGCCTCTCCTGCATTGGTAGGCACTTTACCTCTGTGCCACCTGAGAAGCCCTTGTGTCTCTTATAGAAATTCCAAATTTCTCCAAATACCCTCTCCTCCATCCCCTTCACTTTTTTTTATTTAGATCATTTCTAAACACCTTTCCTTTTCTTCCTCCTGTGTTAAATGAAATACCATCTAAAAATGGTATAGCTAGATACTATAGCATCTTAAGATAGACTGATTATTCTTTTAATGCTGTAGACATAATGAGTCCCTCTTTTTATGTTTTTAGTCCTAATAGGTTTTGAAACTAATAACAAATATGAAATTAAGAACAGCCTTGGACAGAGGATTTACTTTGCAGCAGAGGATACTGATTGCTGTACTCGAAATTGCTGTGGGTCTTCTAGGCCTTTTACCATGAAGATTCTTGATAATATGGGCCGAGAAGTCATAACTCTGGAAAGACCACTACGGTGTAGCAGCTGCTGTTTTCCCTGCTGCCTGCAAGAGGTGGGTGAGCAATTAACACGGTAATTTTTACAAATATTTTGCAAAGTAGTTCTGTAGGAATTTTCACCTTGTCAGTGAATTTATATAATAAAATGAGATTTAAAGGTGAAGTGGTTCACCAGCTATTAGTTTATCCTTGAGAGTAAATTGTAGGAAGGCAGGCAGGTGGGAAGGAGTGATCAGTTTGGCCCACATTCCTGAGCAGTGTGCCCTCTGGGGTGAGATCAGAGATCTCAGAAACCAGACTTCTTGATCTTCAGGGAGAGCTGAGAATGTAGGGTACCTGGGTCAAGGCCCTTACCTGAAATGACCATGAGAGCCTGGCCAAAGCCAGATGAGGGCCCCATAGGGAATATCCTCAAATGCCATCCCAGTAGCAAGTGGACAGAAGAGTGAGGAAAAGAACACATATGTTCATCTTATAATTGTAGCCAACCTACAGTGAGCTAAGGAGGGCTTCCCAGTTGACACTAGCAATAAAGAACCCTCCTGCCAATGGAGGTAGATGTAAGTGACATGGGTTCGATCCTTGGATTGGGAAGATACCCTGAAGGGAGGGCATAGCAACCCACTCCAGTATTCTTGCCTGGAGAATCCCATGGAGAGAGGAACCTGGTGGGCTACAGTCCATAGAGTCACAAAGAGTCTGACACAACTGAAACGACTTAGCACAGGTGGCTGAGTGGTAAAGAATCTGCCTATCAGTGGAAGAGACCCAAGAGATTCAGATTCAGTCCCTAGGTTAGGAAGATGCCCTGGAGTAGGAAATGGCAACCCACTCCAGTATTCTTGCCTGAAAAATCCTATGGACAGAGGAACCTGGTGGACTACAGTCTAGGGACATGCAAGTCAGACGTGACTGGGCACGAGTGCACACACAGGGAGCTACCCTAGTAGAGGGTCCCTCTGAGAAATTTCAGTTCCTATGTTTTTCAGTCCTCCATTTGAAAGAGTAGTGTATTTGAGTTCCTGTAATTCCTATTACAGGATAATGCAAGTTGTGAGTACCTCCAGACCCATAAAGATCAGGTGTCTCTTCCATAGCACTTGACAGCCCTCTGACAGAGAACATGGATCTCGGGGGGGACACCAGGGCACAGAGTGTTTATAGGAAGTTGACCTTTGCCTGTATCTCCACTGGCCTGAGACCAGTCTGCTTGGGTTGCTCAGTCGTCCTCACGGGTAGCTGTGAGAGCAGGGCAGACAGAACTACAAGCACATGGAAATTTGATGTCTAATACTGCACTGATTTTGAAAGGATAACTGAAGTTGTTCACACTGAATTATTTTGTTTTCCATGTCAATTAGTTTAGATATAATAATATTCAAGAATAGCTGAGGTAAAAGAGTGTGATAGAATATGATTTACAATTTATAGAGCATGTTAGCATATAATTGGCCTTAATAAACAGATCTAGGAAGTCCTCAGTTACAGATGAACATGCCAAGATGCTCTCAAGGTTGCGGAGTTGAGGTTCAGCTTCAAGATTCCAGGCCCCATCTTCTTTCCATCCTAGCACTACTGACTTATTTGAAGATTCCTCCAGTGATCTGGGCTCTGTCCATACATCTAAACCCTTATTTTTAAAGGAGTTTAAAAAATAGCTTTTAATAATTTAGACATTTTTCATAAGTATGAAAATTTAAAAATATACAAGACTGACAGAGCAGTGCTTCAGAGTAGATACTGGGTATGCAGCCTCCCTGAGTTGGTGTCTCATCTCTTCCACTTTGCAGCTGGGGAATCTGATACAAGTTAATTTACCTCTCTGTTCCTCCCCTTACTTACTGTATAAATAGGGATAATAGTAACAACCTGGTAAGGACATAGAATGAGTTAACTGGTGCTTAGAACAGTGTCTGACAAACAATTTATATATTCTATTGCTTTTGTAGATAGAAATCCAGGCTCCTCCTGGTGTCCCAGTAGGTTACGTTACTCAGACCTGGCACCCTTGCCTGCCAAAGTTTACAATTCAAAATGAGAGGCGAGAGGATGTGCTAAGAATTTCTGGTCCCTGTGTCGTCTGTAGCTGTTGTGCAGATGTTGATTTTGAGGTAAGACATGTGATAATGTTTATAGATTTTGCTTTCCTAGTTAATAAAATAAGCTGGGAGGATGTTACAAATATATTAAATGAATATTTATGTCCTGGTATTCCAAGAGGGACTCAGTGTGCTCATACATTTGTCTTTGGTCAGAGAGATGGTTATTGCTCTGATTAAGTGTTAGTGCTGATTATGCTAAGTGGAAAAAGAGAAGCAGAGATTTGTAGTCAAATAAATATAAACAAAGCATCTAACATTTAAACATGGTGGTTTCTGTGTAGAGGCACTGCATATTATCCCTTTTTAGTGGATAATTAACCTTGTCATTAATGTCTGGTTTCCAAAGCATATGGTCATTCCTTAGTCTGAGACACAGGTTATCCATGCTCTAGGCCCTCTTCAGAATCTCTGGAATCTTTGAGTTCCTACAAAAAGCCCAACTACACAAAGAGAATTTTAACAACAATAATATATGAGGTACTACCCTACCATGCTTCTCTATGATCTGTCCTTTATCCTTGTATTAAAGTAATTAGAAAACACGGTTTATCTGTGCATTTACTACCTCAAGGAACTTCATTTCAGCAATTTTCAACAAATGAGGCCCAGACTTACAGCCCAAATTAATTGGATGCAAATGCTTAAAAGTCAAGCAACTATAAAACTTAATCTTGATACTATAATTCTCTTTTATAAGCATAAAATCTGTTAAACTGGACAATTTCCACAGAAGGGAGAGATTCTAAAACTGAGCAGGGCTGGCCCTCTTAGTGATGAACCTATAGATTTCTTTTTAGAATAGTTTATCAGTTATTTGTATTAAATTTATAAGTTAATCAATGTAATAGTAATATAATACAAGTTTATTATTTCTAGAAATTGAAATCATTTTATTATATAGGTTTTTGTTTTTAAGATTTTTTTTTTAGAATTTAGTTAAAAATCATCTAGTCCTATTGACTTTCTAGTTGTACAACCGTATATACTTTTCTGCTCCTTTCCATTAAAAATTTACATATTCTAACATAAATTTTTGGTGAATTTTTAAATTTCTTTCTGTAGGAATAAAAAAAAGGAATATCTTAATATCTTGTAAGCCTAGTAGTAGGACTGTGGTGGCTGATAAATTATTTTCTGTATATTTAATTTAAAACTTTTTCAAAAATTAAAAATAATCAAATTAAAAGTAAAATGTAAGGTATAGATGTTTCAGTTCAATTCAGTTCAGTCGCTCAGTCGTGTCCGACTCTTTGCGACCTCATGAATCGCAGCACGCCAGGCCTCCCTGTCCATCACCAGCTCCCGGAGTTCACTCAGACTCACATCCATCGAGTCAGTGATGCCATCCAGCTGGAAAAACCATAGCCTTGACTAGACGGACCTTAGTCGGCAAAGTAATGTCTCTGCTTTTGAATGTGCTATCTAGGTTGGACATAACTTTTCTTCCAAGGAGTAAGCGTCTTTTAATTTCACGGCTGCAGTCACCATCTGCAGTGATTTTGGAGCCCAAATAAATAAAGTCTGACACTGTTTCCACTATGACAGCTATTAGCAAATGAAACATGTAAGTGTGCAATAGGGAATTTGTATTAGTCTGTTTTGCCATTGTAGCATAACAAACAGCCCCTAAACTCATTGGCTTAAGAAAACAGGAATTTATTCTCATGCTTATAGATCTCAAGGTCAGCTGTGTCTGGAGGATATATACCTAGGCTTAGACAGATGGCCCTGATTTAGGCTATAAGTTGGCCTCAGGTCTGCTCCAGTTATGTTCACTCTGGAGTTGCATCAACAGCAGCTGCCTGGATCAGGCTTTTTTAGTGGCTGGAGAGCAGGACCAAGGCCAAGATCTCTGCTGGTGTCATATCCACTAACCCTCCATTGGTTAAACAAGGAATATGGCCAAGTCTTAATTTCAGTGTGCAGGCAAGTATACTGGATTTCAGAGGGAGAGCACTGAAATGACTATTTGATGAACAGTAATCCAGGCTATCACAGCATTCATGTTGCTAAGTCACTTCAGTCATGTCCAACTCTGTGCGACCCCATAGACGGCAGCCCACCAAGATCCCTCATCCCTGATATTCTCCAGACAAGAATACTGGAGTGGGTTGCCATTTCCTTCTCCAATGCATGAAAATGAAAAGTTAAAGTGAAGTCGCTCAGTCGTGTCTGACCCTTAGCATGGACTGCAGCAGCCTACCAGGCTCCTCCGTCCATGGGATTTTCCAGGCAAGAGTACTAGAGTGGGTGCCATTGCCTTCTCTGGACAGCATTCATAGAAGTTTATTTCAGGTTTTTAAAGAACTTAACTGTCTACATTCAAATAAAATGAGTCAACTGTTTTTAATCTCCCCACATTTACGTAGCTGGTTTCAACCTAAGATAGGGCTTCAAATGTTGTTACCAGCATGTGTGGTACCTTGTGTACATTTGAAAAGGACACTTCTCTTCCTGTTCTGATACAGCCCTGCCTATAAATACCCTGGCGAGTGTGGGCTACATTCAGCCCCCAGATGCCCACTTTATGAGGTTCATTCCACTGGCTAGAAGCTGTTCCGTTCCTTATCATGGGCCTGAGCTTTCCTCAGATAGAAACATAAAATTAGAAAAACTTTACTTTGGAGTCCTTTTGTTTCATACATCCTTCCTCTTTTATTGTTCAGTCCCATTCTGTTGTCCAGTCTTACCCCAAGCCTTGACCTGGGGCATCCCATAAAATTACTTATTGGTTACTTTACTTCACTCAAAACTGCCAGTCCTCTTTTCCAGCCTCTTGGCATTTTATGTTTTCCTGAGTCCTTCCATCACCTTTAAACACTCAACCTATGTCAACTTTCTGTGCTAATCTTAAAGCTGAAGTCAGATTAGAGTTTCATTTACTACCTGCTGCCCCCACCAGATGGCTTCTAGAAATTTCATTCAAAGAATCATTTCATAGTTGTATCTTTTCCTGCTTGAATTTTATTTTGGATAGATTCAACTAATTTATTACTGTATATCTTAATGGAGAATAGAAAATGTTAACTGTTTCAGCTAAACTACTTTCATATTAGTTCTCTGTAGCAAATAAAGTTTTTGAAATGAATCTGTAAGTAAACATAGGAATCTACCTGCATCTACTGAGTGATATAATGTTCACAGTTATGAATTGCATATAATTTTAATACTGGTTTCATTTTACTTCTAGTTGGAAAGGAGCTTTATTAGTGTGCTAAAAGTTTTTGTCCTTTTTCTTTTTTCAATTTAGGTTAAATCTCTTGATGATAAGTATGTGGTTGGCAAGATTTCCAAGCACTGGACTGGCCTTCTTAAAGAGTTATTTACAGATGCTGATAACTTTGGCATCCAGTTCCCGTTAGACCTTGATGTGAAAATGAAAGCTGTGATGCTCGGCGCATGTTTCCTCATTGTAAGTATACTCCTGCTAATCTAGGGTACATATGGTTTCTCTAGTTTTATTCTGAAATAATTTTTTAAATTTTATATATTTAAATGACCTTAAATTTGTAGGTTTTATTGAAAGTGTTTAATCTTAGCTCTGAAATTCCATTTTCTTCTGCTACTCTTAGTTCACAGGTGACTAGCTTCTCTCTGGAGGGTCTGTGTAGTTTCACACTGTACCAGAAGGATGTTATATGTTAAGGAGAAGTTCTGATTTTAGTGGTTAAAAAAAAAAAGCCACCACCACCACCAATAACAAAAAAAAAAACCAAATTGGTACTTTGAAGAAGAGTTTGAATCTTCTAGTGTGTTTAAATGAAATAAGTCTCAGTGAAACAAGGAAATTTCTTCCTTATTTATTATTAAACCATCTAATACAGAAATACAAACTGCAATAAGAATGTACATTTGATCAAGTCTTGGATGGAACTATCAATTGAGAGGAAATTATATGGAATACAGCATTGATTCTGAACTTGTCTTCACATTTAATTAGCTAGGAAGTTTTTAGTAGTAAGCCATACCCCAGTTTAACTAAATCAGAAGCACACCATTAAAAGTTTGTGTAGCTCCCCAGATGATTCCTTATGTGGCCAATGTCAAGGTCTCTGGGGACAGAGCAGTGGTTTTCCACCTTAGCTGCACAGTAGAAACACCTGGGTAGCTTTTGCACTCCCTATGTCAAGACTGTACCCAGATCCAGTAAACTAAATCTGGAGATGGAACCAAGCCATCAAGTGTTCAAGCTGTCATATGATTGCAAGTGAGGTTTGGAGCCACTAGATTAATATCTTAAATGCTGACATGCAGAAGCAATCAGGAAAAAAAAAACCCACTAAAAAGTGAGAGAACATACAGAAAAAGATTCAGTTACTTCAACAAATAAATATCAGGAAGATAAAAATGAAAAGAGAAACATCAGCTTAATATTGTTTGTAGATTCTGATACTGATTTAAACAAACCAGTATAAAAAGACATTTACAAGACCTTCATGCATTTGTGAATATGGGTTATTTGATGATATTAATGAATTATTAAGGTTTTTAAAATGATGTTGTTATTATGGTTATGCAAAAACAAAACGGTCCTTATTTTTTAAGGGTATATACTGAAGTATTTCAGTATAAAATGATATGGTTATTTATCACAGATTTGCTTTTAAATAAGGGAGATGAAGCCAGGGTAACATAAGGGATAGATTAATTGGTGAACTAGGCTGGGTGAGTAGTCACTGGGACTTTATTATGCTATTCTATCTAATTTGGGATAGATGATATTTTCTATATAACATTTTAAAGATAACCACAATTCTGTTTAAAAATTGTGCTTTCAACAAATGTTTATCTCACCTGAGAAGAAAACTGTAATCTTAATCTTGGGGAACTGTTTAACCAACGATTTACACACCATAACCAAAGATATGATGTGTATAGAGCAGAGAGAGTAGTTTGGGATGCCTGGTTAGATGAGATATGGGACTGGAGGGTGGTGGTGGGATTATGAAGTGAAAGTCCCTCGGTCATGTCCAACTCTTTGTAACCCCATGGACTGTATACAGTCCATGGAATTCTCCAGCCCAGCATACTGGAGTGGGGTTATTAAGAGGTGAATATAGGGTAGATTGGGCAACATCTTATAGACCTTGGAAAGATACTAAAAATTGTTTAGTTAACTGGTTAATTTTAAGCTACGTATAAATAAAAATAATTATAAATCCAAATTTTAGAACAATAAATCCTGATGACCAACTGTATTAGTGCAACTGCAAGTGAATGATTATAAAGATTCAGTTATTTCTTTATAAAGGGATAAAGGAAAATAACAGATGAGGAGAGAGCTAAAATCCATACAGTTTAGAAGTCATAAGGATGAAGATTTGGTTAGAAACTGATGGAGTAAGACAAACTGAGGAATAGAGAGACAGGCTTGGAAGCGAAGTCATAAAATTGGGTCCCAAAATTCTAAGATGTTATTCTAAGTCTAAGATGGCTGCCATTCTCCTGAAACAATCTAAAGATTGTACATGGAGCTCCATGTACAGTCACAACACAAGTTACGTTACTAGAGAAGGAGTTCAAAAAGTTGAAGAAAGATTGAAAGAGGAACATTCTAAGAAGCATGAAAAAAAGTGAAACTTACAGAAATTACCTGAGAATTACTTAAGTTCATGCAGGTATCAATAAGTTAACAGAATTGTAGGATTTAATTGCCATTAAACTGGAAAGTTAAAGCTATCAATTTTTCCTAGATCTACATATTGCAGTTGATTTTTCTTGTTTAGCAAGTATGTTATTGTGTTTCATCAGATCCCTTAGCATTTATGCATCTGAGAGCTGATATCTGCTTGGTGCTGAAAACTCATTTCTGTATTTTGTTTTTCTCTAGGACTTCATGTTCTTTGAAATGACTAGTGGTGAATAGAGAGCAGGAGCATGGTAGTACATTCATGAAAGTCTCAGAAAATCTGAAGTCCGTATATTGATTGGGACTATGTAAAAGAAAAACTGGGTGGATTTTTTCTTTATGTAAATGACTTATTACAGCATGTGTAAATTATACTAGGATACCTGAAGCTTCAGGCATGTGATTTTACTTTTCAAATTAAAGAGTTTGTTTTCTATATCACTTACTTATAAACGTTTTTATACATTTTCTTTTTCATTGTGTATTTTGGAGAAAGGATATAGAAATTTTACATTTAAACATAACTTCCTATGATGAATTGCCTTAAACTAAAGTTTCTGCTTTGTTTTCAATCTGTACAGCAAAATTAATTAAAGTCTTTTTAAAATAATGCTAATATAAACATACATTATTTTATTAAATCTAGCTGTTTCCCCGGGATGGGGGAGCCTAGTGGGCTGCCATCTCTGGGGTCACACAGAGTTGGACAAGACTGAATCGACTTAGCAGCAGTAGCAGCATCTATTTCCTATGTAACAACTGTTATTTTGCAAAAATGGTATATTGAAAAAAGTTCAAAATGAACATAATTTTCAGTGTTTATTTTTATAATTATGCTTAAATAATACTCAGTATTCATATTGTCAAATGTATTTTTTTGTTCAGAAAATCACACTATGTTTAACTTCTATAATCTGCAACTATTAACATTTTTATATTGACAAGACTATAAATTACCAAATTTTGATGATTTTTCATGAATAAAAGAATGATTGTGTACCAAAGAAGGACACACTTAAAGATTCACTCACTCTAAAACTGGGATACTATAATATTTTGAAATAATTATTTATATATGGAATAATTAGCTTCTGTTCTATATTCTTTCATTCATGGAATATAATAGTTTTCAGATCACTCAAGTGTTAATTAAGTAGAACATATATATTATATTCTCTCTGAGTATAAATGTTTATAATGGTTTATTAGATTATTTTTGCCAACAATTAAATAACTAAAATAAAACATTGCTGATATAGTTCTTTGAATGTTTGATTTTTGTTTTTAAACAAACTGTGAACAGTCAATTCACATGATATTCTGAACTTTATACATTTACCTCACTCTCCCTTTCAAATCTTTAACGAGCTAAAGCATATGATAATCTTTGGTAAAATATGTATAGGCCTGTGCTGGAAACTGAGTTTTCTTCCTGTCAGAAAGTTAGTGCAATTTTTATACACTGTTTTGTAGGGAAAACTGAATCAGGTGAGAGGAGATGTCCAACCCACCATTTACATGGAAAGGAAAAGTGTGTTTAGGAAATAAAGAGCTTAGGGGAGATTCTCTTTTATCCACAGCAGAACTCAAGCACCACTAGCTCCTAAGGATGGCAGAGGAGCTGGAGGAGTAGTCATGGTTAGACCACCTTTCACTAGGCTAAATAATTCACCAGTTGTCACATCCAATGATGAGGTATAACCAGACACTAACATTCAGTTTATAGTTGGTACAGACAGCATGCCAGATATAGTGAGGTATTTGCACAGCTGGATTCTAGTGGTATTAGTTATGCCAGTTAGAGAAGGGAGGAAGCTAGCTGTGATGCCAGAGTTAACCCAAAATGAGGCTAAAAGGACTAATGTTATCCCTATCTTGTTTTCACTTTCCCCATCCTCCTCCCAATCTCCCCTACTCATTCTCCTTCTTGGGATAGAACTCGAGATCTCTGGGTAAGCAAAGTAAAACTACAACTTATCTGAACAGTTCCTTCCTTCTTCAACTACACAAAGAAGATTTGAGCAGAAACCCACACTTTATTTGTAGAACCCATTTAAGTTTAAATACTAGAAGAATATGCTCTCATTAAATATTTAGAAAGAGAAGACTCATCATACGTTGAAAGCTGCAAATTTATGAAAAACACTAGGACTTGCAACAAATGTCTTCATTGGTAATCTCAATGAGATTTGAAGGAATGTTGCATATTTATTTCTGGAACAGGCAGGAGAGAAAAAGGAACACCCTGATAAGAAAAAGTTTTAATAAAGTTGAAAAGTATGATAACCACCCTTTAAAGTATGATGGAGACCCTGGAACAATAGATTGCATTTGGTAGAAAGATAACACGATACAATAAAAGATATTTTAAAGAATAATCCCAGAAGTCAGATTAACACAAAGTACAGAGAGAAAAGGTAATTCCTGAGGAACACATAAATTCACGTCAAGTCACACACACCATAAATTCCAGAAGCAGAAATTAAATGGAGCGAGGAGAATATTTCCAATCAAAACAGACTGCTGTCTCTAAGTAAATGGATTTATCATATACAAGAAAAATTAATGAAAATGACCTATTTGTAACTTTTGAAGAA
This sequence comes from Cephalophus harveyi, assembly GCA_006410635.1. NCBI lineage: Eukaryota > Metazoa > Chordata > Mammalia > Artiodactyla > Bovidae > Cephalophus > Cephalophus harveyi. The sequence continues at coordinate 55,292 of SJYT01014969.1, read as the reverse complement.
TAATTTCATCATATACAAAATTCCGAGTTATTGGTTTTTTCTCTCACTAAATATTTCACTCCATTCTCTTCTTGCTTGTATGGTTTCCAAACAGAAGTCAGATATTATTCTGATCTTTGTTTTTATATAGGTATGTGTTTTTTCCCTGACTCCTTTCACAATCTTTTTTAATCTTTGATTTTATGTAGTTTAAAAATAATATGCTAGGGTAGGGGTTTTGTTTTTTTTTTTCCTCCTCATTTTTTTCCTGCCTCATGTTTGCTAAACTCTCTGGACCTCTGGGTAGGTGTCTGACGATATGAGAAAATTCTGTTATTATTGTTTCAAACATTTCTTCTGTTTGTTCATCTCTTTGTCTTTCTTCTGGTATTCATATTACATTTCAGTTCAGTCGCTCAGTCATGTCCGACTCTTTGTGACCCCATGAATTGCAGCACGCCAGGCCTCCCTGTCTATCACCAACTCCTGGAGTTCACTCAAACTCACGTCCATAGAGTCAGTGACGCCATCCAGCCATCTCATCCTCTGTCGTCCCCTTCTCCTTCTGTCCCCAATCCCTCCCAGCATCAGAGTCTTTTCCAGTGAGTCAACTCTTCGCATGAGGTGGCCAAAGTACTGGAGTTTCAGCTTTAGCATCATTCCTTTTATGTTACACTTTTGTATTTTTTCCCATAGTCCCTGTTTTCTGTTTTTTTTTTTTTTTTTTTTTTTTTTTCAGTCTTTGATCTACCTGCTTTTCAGTTTTGGAACTTCCTATTGAGACATCCTCAGATTATATCTTGACCTGTGTCTAGCCTACTAATAAGCTCATCAAAGACATTCTTCTTTTCTGTCGCAATGTTTTTGATCTACAGAATTTCCTTTTGGTTCTTTCTTAAGGTTTCCATCGCTTTGTTACCTTCCCCTTCTATGTTTGCACGCTGTCTACTTTATCCATTAGAGACCTTAGCATTTTAATCGTGGTTGTTTTAAATTCCTAGTGGTAATTCCAACACTCCCTTCCATATCTATTTCTGATGCTTGTCTCTTCAAATGTGTTTTTTGACTTTTGGTATGCATTGTAATTTATCCTGATAGCTGGGCATGATATATGAGATAAACGGAATATTGTAAATAGGGTTTTTTGTACTCTGATGGTGACGTGGGAGAATGGAAAGTGTTCTGTACTCTGATGATTACATCTCAGTCTTTTACTGAGCTTTCCCCTGTGGACTGGAAACTTCACAAGTGTTTTTTTCAGTATTTTTTCTCTGCCTTCTTTGATGGATCAGGAAGGCTATCAGTGAGCTGGAGTTGGGTATTTCCTTTCTATCACATGAAAGGCTAGAGCTGAATGGAGTTTAGTACTTCATTGCCACGTCATTTAGGCCCTGGTTAACTACTTTTTCCTGAGGGCAGACCTTGTTAAGAACAGAGTGCTCTGGTGTCATTCAAAATGAACCTTTTCCCCTCCCCCTGTAGGAAGCACAAGGGCATTTAATTGTTTTAATTTACTGTGAGAATCTGATTGAGCTTCTGAGGGAACCTGTCACAAAATTGTGTCCCATCCTCCCCACACCCACCAATGACAGGGTTCTTGTGGAGTTTTTAAAGCCCTGACTTGTCCACCCTGAGTGTCTGTGCACCAATACATTTTTCTTCTATGGCGCTGGTTCCTGTAGGTCTTAGCTCCAATAAGCCCTGACTCCCTGTGTTCACCTGTCTCTTCAGTCTTGGGGCAGCAGTTGGCCTTGTGACCTCACTTCTGTTACTAGATCCTAGAGTTAACTTTTTAGTCAGTTCAGCTTTTTATTTTCTAGGATAGAAGGGCGACTTCCAAGCACCTTCATGCAAAACCAGAAGTCAGAAAAGTGAAAGTGAAAATCTCTCAGTTGCGTCAGACTCTTTGCGACAACATGAACTGTAGTCTGCCAAGCTACTCTGTCCATAGTATTCTCCAGGCCAGAATACTGGAGTGGGTAACCATTCCCTTCTACAGGGGATCTTCCCAAGCCAGGGATCCCAAGTCTCCCGCATTGCAGGTGGATTCTTTATTGTCTGTGACACGAGGAAAGCCCAAGAATACCAGAGTGGGCAGCCTATTCCTTCTCCAGTGGATCTTCCTGACCCAGGAATCGAACCAGTGTCTCATATATTGCAGGCAGATTGTTTACCAGCTGAACTACTAGGGAAGGTGGAAGTGGCCCTTTAATTTTTTAACATCAAATTGTTGCTACAATCAAATTCTTCTCTAGCTTGCATTTAGGCTGTTATTTCTCCTTTTCATGCCATAAAATAAAATGTTAATTTTATTATGAAAGTAAGCACATTTTACCCTAAATCTATCTATCTTCTGTTTGTGATTCATCTTCTTTACTGGAGTGTGTGCTCCTTCTGGGTAAGCTCTGCCTTGAAATCATTTTCTTATCTATCCCCAATAATGACAGAAATGCTGTCCATTGCATATAGTTAATGTCAATTAATATTTCTTTTCATGTTGTGGAACAAATGAAAATTTTAAACAGATACATGTAACATCTCAGATGACTAAAAATCATCAAAATTTCAAAACTGAGAGTGTATTAACATTTCATGTAAAAGGAAAACAGGAGTTTATTTCATGATAGACCCAAGAATTCTCCAAAATAGCTAGAGTTTTTAAAGATGAACTGACAGAAATACAATATCCATAATGAGAGTGGTAGCTCTGGCACTGTATGTGTCAATGATACTCATCCTGGGGGTTATAAATACTACAATAACAGAATCCAAGCTCTTAGAACACTGGCAAAACAGGACCTCTGAAAATTAGGATTAAAGGAAGAGTGTGAAAACCATGCTCTATGAAGAATGACTATATAGCCTCAAGAGAAGACGTGGGTGCTGAACTATGGAAGTGGAATATCTTTATCCTTATATATGTGCTAAGCTGCTTCAGTGTTAAGTCATTTCAGTGTTAAGTCGTTTCAATCGTGTCTGACTCTTTGTGATGCTATGGACTGTAGCCCGCCAGGCTCCATGGGTTCTCCAGACAAGAATACTGGAGTGGGTTGCCATGCCCTCCTCCAGGGGATCTTCCTGACCAAGGGATCAAACCCACGTCTCCCATGGCTCCTTGCACTGCAGGCGGATTCTTTACCACTGAGCCAAGTGGTAAGCATAAATTTATTTTTAATTGTTCTATAATACCACATATTTCTTAGCTATAAAACTGATACCATAATTGTATAATTTCATAGAGGTGTTATAAGAGTTAAGTCACTACATGTTAAGCTCTTAAAATATGTTCTGGCACACTGTAAACACTATAAAAATGCTAGATAATATTATCATTATTATTCCTCCAAAGGGTTGAACAAGGACCAATGACTACACATAGACAGATTTTTCTTTGTATAAGAAAGAGCTTCAGCATAAACAGAATTTTACAACCTCTCAAAATAGTGAGATAGTTCATCTTTCAGCCTAAAGGCTTCTAGGTCAGAAACAGAGAGTTTCAGTCATGGGAAGATGTCAAACTGCACAACCTCCCAAACTCTATATAGGAACTACTGATGAGCTGAATACAGCTGTAATCATAAATGACAAGTGTCTTGGAAAGTCAGGAGTGAGGAGTCTGCAAGATAGTCAAGAGCACTCCAAGCTGCCCTCCTGGCACTAAGCTGCAATTACTTACACTTTCAGTCAGCAATGTCTTCATGTTGGTGAGTATATTTTCATGATGAAATGTATGGCCATATGTACAGAACATTAAAAGTGGGATTCTTTAGACATAAAGAACAATAAGAGTGTGGGTTTAGGAGAAAAAGAGAAAAAGTCAGGCATTGGCAAAGTGTCCACTTCACGACTCTAAAATACATCTTTTTTAAAAATAGAGGGTAGTCAGTTCAGTCACTCAGTCATGTCTGACTCTTTGTGGCCCCATGGACTGCAGCACACCAGGCTTCCTTGTCCATTGCCAACTCCCAGAGCTTACTCAAACTCATGTCCATTGAGTCAGTGATGCCATCCAACCTTCTCATCCTCTGTCATCCCCTTCTCCTTCCACCTTCAATCTTTCCCAGCACCAGGGGAAAGATTTGGTCAAGATATTCCCGCCAGTAATTTTGACCCAGACTTGCCAGTGAGTGTCCAGGAATCTCCGGCAGAGGCATGGGTCTGCGGAGGCATTGGTCAGAGGTGGCCTGGTGCAGGGTCAGGGGAACTGAGTGCAGCAATGGCTGCATGGGACCTTTTGAAGGAGGTCGCCACTATCTTCATTACCTCCACCATAGTTTGGCCTCAGGTCAAACAATAGGGAGGGAACACAGCCCCACCCATCAACAGAAAATTGGATTTAAGATTTACTGAGCATAGCCTTGCCTATCAGAACAAGACCCCAAGTGCCCCTCAGTCAGTCTCTCCCATCAGGAAGCTTCCATAAGCCTCTTATCCTCATCCATCAGAGGACAGACAAAATGAAAATCACAATCACAGAAGACTAATCAAACTGATCACATAGACCACAGCCTTGTCTAATTCAATGAAACCATGAGCTATGAGTGTAGGGCCACCCAAGACAGTCGGGTCATAGTGGAGAGCTCTGACAAAATGGTCCACTGGAGAAGGGAATGGCAAACCAATTCAGTATTCTTGCCTTGAGAACCTCACGAACAGTATGAAAAGGCAAAAATAGAGGGTAAGCAAAGGTATTAATTGGAGAATATACCTTTGAAAGCATAATGTCCCCAATGAGCGTGGCGTGTTCTGATCATCGACAGGAGATAGCCAACTAGAGTATCTGCCAGTGTTTTGCTTCTACTGAGGAAAATCCACAGAGTCATGTAGAGGACTGTCAATGTACTATTGTGCATCATTTGTATGTGGATGCATGTGTGTGTATGTATTGTAGTTACTAAGAACTATGAAAGAACATGTTCTTTTTCCATATTACTCATTCTATAGTTACAAAGGATGACCTGAGAGACACTAGAATTTGATTCAGCACTAAGAAGCTCAGCTCTAATTTTTCATAAGGAAATAGTTTATATCATAGGCTCAATATTTATACTCTAAAGTCATTAATTCCACTTAGGTATCTCAGTCAGTAAAGAATCTCCCTGCAACACAGGAGACCTGGGTTTGATTCTTGAGTGGGAAAGATTCTCTGGAGAAGGAAATGGCAACCCACTCCAGTATTCTTGCTTGGAGAATCCCATGGACATGAGTTTGAGCAAACTCAGGAAGATAGTGAAGGACAGGGAAGCCTGGTAGGCTACAGTCTATAGGGTCTCAAAGAGTTGGACACAACTGATGTGACTTAGGATGCATGCACAGTCATTAGACATACTACTTGTATGTCCCAGTCACTAGATTCTGCACTACTTTCAGAGAAGAACAGAGAGTCCCTTTCAATTTTTATTCCCTAGTGCAAAGCACAGTTCCTGATGAGATAAAAGAAGTCTGATAAATAGCTACCGAATGAAAGTCAATCTTAGCTTCTGACTCAGAAATATGCACCAAATTTTCATTATATTCACTCCCTACAATATAAATGGAACAGATCCCACAGACAGACTTATTATTGGATTATGTAACAGTGGAGTATTAGTATTAGTATTAGTATTAGTTGTTAAGTCACTAAGTCATGTCTGACTCTGCAACCCCATGAACTACAGTATACCAGGCTTCCCTGTCCTTCACTATCTCCCTGAGTTTGCTAAAACTCATGTCCATCAAGTCAGTGATGCCATCCAACCATCTCACCCCGTGATGTCCCTTTCTCCTCCTGCCTTCAGTCTTTCCCAGTATCAGGGTCTTTTCCAATGAGTCAGTTTTTTGCATCAGGTGGCCAAAGTACTGGAGTTTCAGCTTCAGCACCAGTCCTTCCAATGAATATTCAAGGTTGGTTTTGTTTAGGATTGACTGGTTTGATATCCTTGCTGTCCAAGGGACTCTCAAGAGTCCTCTCCAGCACCACAGTTCAAAAGCATCAATTCTTTGGTGCTCAGTCTTTATGGTCCAATTCGCACCTGCATAGATATGTATGCAACTCACATAATATAATATATGACTATTGGAAAAACCACAGCTTTGATTGTAAAGACCTTAGTCAGCAAAGTAATGTCTCCATTTTTTAATACACTGTCTAGGTGTTTTATAGTTTTTCTTCCAAGGAGCAAGCATCTTTTAATTTTGTGGCTACAGTCACCATTCACAGTGATTTTGCAGCCCAAGAAAATGAAATCTGACACTGTTTCCATGTTTTCCCCATCTATTTGTCATGAAGTGATGGGACTGAATACCATAATCTTCATTTTTTGAATGCTTTGTTTTAAGCCAGCTTTTTGATTCTCCTCTGTCACGTTTGTCAAGAGGCTCTTTAGTTCCTCTTTGCTTTAGGCCATTAAAGTGCTATCATCTGCATATATAGGTTGTTGATATTTCTCTCGGTAATCTTGATTCCAGTTTGTGAGTCATCTAGTTCAGCACTTCATATGATGTACTCTGCATAGCAGTTAAATAAGAAGGTGACAATATACAGCCTTGATATACTCCTTTCCCAATTTGGAACCAGTCGTTGTCATGTCTGGTTTTAACTGTTGCTTCTTGACCTGCATAAAAGTTTCTCAGGAGGCAGGTAAGGTGGTCTGCTATTCCCATCTCTTTAAGAATTTTCCACAGTTTGCTGTGATCCACGTAGTCAAAGTCTTTAGTGTAGTCAACTAAGCAGAAGTAGATGTTTTTCTGGAATTCTCTTGCTTTTTCTATGGTCCAACAGATGTTGGCAATTTGATCTCCGGTTCCTCTACCTTTTCTAAATCCAGCTTGTACCTCTGGAAGTTCTTGGTTAAGTGCTGTTGAAGCCTAGCTTGAAGGAATTTGAGCATTACTTTGCTAGTATGTGAAATGAGTGCAATTGTCTGGTAGTTTGAACATTCTTTGGTATTGCCTTTCTTTGAGATTGCAATGAAAACTGACCTTCTCCATATAGATGGAATACACATACATACATTTATACATATATGTGCATGAGTGTGTATTCATGTATGTATCGGGTCTTCAACTTACTTTTTTTTATTTTTTGAGAATGAGGGTGGAGAAGCACTGATGATGTCATCTAGTTGCTCAGGCCACAGCAGAGATTATGCCATCCGCTGACTGATCTGTCCTCAGTCTTTCCATTCCTTTCCTATGTCGTATTTCCCATGTGGTAAATGAAAAGGCAAAGCAGCTATGCCTAGATGGTGGACATTTTTCTCACATAGAAATTATTCACTCTAACTGATATTATGAAAGAGGGGTTATTTTACATTCTGTTGCTCCTGAGATTTTCAAATAAACACATGCCATATCCAATTAAATCAATAATTATATGCTGGAATCGTGGTTACTTTCTTTAGTAAAACAAGGGAAAAGTTGAGCTTGCAAGTCTTATAAATGGATATATCTGATGTCCTTTGAGCCGAAAGAAAAATATAATATTTAAGAATGCTGGCCCTGAAGGTAGACTGCCTGGCCTCAATTCTACCTGCTGTGGTCACATTCCTTAACTTTGTACAGACATCCATCATCTGTCAAACTGTGGTAAAATATAACTAAAATGTAGGGAATTAAATTATTATAATCAACATAGCACTTAAACTTAGGTTTGGCATGTAGTAAGTGCTCAGCTGTTATTTTATTTACAAAAATTTATAGATTATTTCCTTTACAGTATTTCTAATCTCTTAATCTTTATAAGGGTTCTGCTTCTTCATTCAACTAGAACCAAGAACCTAATATGTCTGGAAACTTATAAGAGTAAGATATTAGTAGAAAATTATGAAGTTCATATTATTTCTATCTGCATCTGCTGTTAGCATTCCACAGTTACTCTGAAATTATTAAAATCTAAGCCCTGAAAGTGAATTCTGTGAGTTCATTTACTTTGACATCTAGTTGATACCTAAGGCTGAATATCATATATTTACAATTTTATTTCTTTTTAAAATAATGTATATATAATTGCATTGCATTTTTTTCTTTTGGAGCTCATAGATATCATTTTTCATATATGGGTTTAAATTAACATTTACATTAAGGAACTCTTTAGAAATACTGCCTAAGGTAAGGTAAGGTAAGGTGAAGTCGCTCAGTCGTGTCCGACTCTTTGCGACCCCGTGGACTGCAACCTATTAGGCTTCTCCGTCCATGGGATTCTCCAGGCAAGAATACTGGAGTGGATTGCCATTTCCTTCTCCAGGGGATCTTCCCAACCCAGGGATCGAACCCAGGTCTCCCGCAATGGAGGCAGACGCTTTAACCTCTGAGCCACCAGGGAAGCCCTAGGAAACATAATATTTATTGGGAAACAAATTTGAAATATTGAACCAGTCCAGTAGATTCCCTGTATCTATTCTTTCTTTGTATGTAATTTACATATGAAAAATAATTATCAGAGTACTACTGCCTACAAATGTTGAATATTAATATTTAACATATCTATAATTGTAATTAATCCTGGTTAAAGACCTCACATGATGCACAGTTCATAATATTCATATATCAGTTCAGTTCAGTCACTCACCTGTGTCTGACTCTTTGCGACTCCATGAACTGCAGCACACCAGACCTCCCTGTCCATCACCAACTGCCAGAATCCACCCAAACCCAGGTGGTCAACACCAAAATTAGATTGATTATATTCTTTGCAGCCAAAGATGGAGAAGCTCTATACAGTTAGCAAAAACAAGACCAGGAGCTGACTATGGCTCAGATCATGAACTCCTTATTGCCAAATTCAGACTGAAATTGAAGAAAGTGGAGAAAACCACTACACCATTCAGGTATGACCTAAATCAAATATCTTATGGTTATACAGTGGAAGTAGGAAATAGATTTAAGGGACTAGATCTGACAGACAGAGTGCCTAAGGAACTATGGAAGGAGGTTCATGACCTTGTACAGCAGACAGGAATCAAGACCATCCCCAAGAAAAAGAAATGCAAAAAAGGAAAACGTCTGTCTCAGGAGGCCTTAAAAATAGCTGTGAAAAGAAGGGAAGCAAAAAACAGAGGAGAAAGGAAAGATATACTCATTTGAATGCAGAGTTCCAAAGAATAGCAAGGAGAGATAAGAAAGCCTTCCTCAGTGACCAGTGCAAAGAAATAGAGGAAAACAATAGAATGGAAAAGACTAGAGATCTCTTCAAGAAAATTAGAGATACCAAGGGAACATTTCATGCAAAGATGGGCACAATAAAAGACAGAAACGGTATGGACCTAACAGAAGCAGAAGATATTAAGAAGAGGTGGCAAGAATACACGGAAGAACTGTACAAAAAAGATCTTCATGACCCAGATAATCACGATGGCCTGATCACTCACCTAGAGCCAGACATCCTGGAATGTGAAGTCAAGTGGGACTTAGGAAGCATCACTATGAACAAAGCTAGTGGAGGTGATGGAATTCCAGTTGAGCTGTTTCAAATCCTGAAAGATGATGCTGTGAAAGTGCTGCACTTAATCTGCCAGCAAATTTGGAAAACTCAGCAGTGGCCACAGGACTGGAAAAGATCAGTTTTCATTCCAATCCCAAAGAAGGGCAATGCCAAAGAATGCTCAAACTACTGCACAATTGCATTCATCTCACATGCTTGTAAAGTAACGCTCAAAATTCTCCAAGTCAGACTTCAGCAATACATGAACCGTGAACTCCCTTGTGTTCAAGCTGGTTTTAGAAAAGGCAGAGGAACCAGAAATCAAATTGCCAACATCCGCTGGATCACGGGAAAACAAGAGAGTTCCAGAAAAACATCTACTTCTGCTTTATTGACTATGCCAAAGCCTTTGACTGTGTGGATCACAATAAACTGTGGAAAATTCTGAAAGAGATGGGAATACCAGACCATCTGACCTGCCTCTTGAGAAACCTGTATGCAGGTCAGGAAGCAACAGTTAGAACTGGACATGGAGCAACAGACTAGTTCCAAATGTAAAAAGGAGTACCTCAAGGCTGTCTATTGTCACCCTGCTTATTTAACTTCTATGCAGAGCACATCATGAGAAACTCCGGGCTGGAGGAAGCACAAACTAGAATCAAATATTCATATATAAATGAACATATATACACATATTCAGTAAAATATGAAAAGAAAAGGGGAATTCAGAAAAGAACCAAAGATTCCAGATCTAGGTGAGATGGATTAAGCATACTGCTCCCTGTCTCTCCCACTTAACCTAACTATAAAGTCTGGATTGGACATAGAGCTGCTATTTAAGGAATATGAAACTGTAGCAGAAGACAGATTATGTTAACATCCCAAGAAGCTTTTGTTTATGTGCATCATATCTAGTGATATTTATCAGAATTAGAAATCAAAACTGAGATGTTGTTAAAAGAGAGCTCACACTCAGTATTAACTGTCAGAGCAGTGACATCATCACCACATATCACAAAACTTTGGAAATTTCCACTGCACACTCATAGAAGAAAGAGTGAAAAAGGCAATAACATCTTAGTGATATAGTGAATAGCTTTTTTTAAATTTATCTTTTTATTGAAGGATATTTGCTTTAAAGAATTTTGTTGTTTTCTGTCAAACCTCAACATGTATCGGCCATAGGTATACATACATATCCTCCGTTTTGAACCTCCCTCTCATCTCCCTCCCCATCCCACTCCTCTAGGTTGATATAGACACCCTGTTTGAGTTTCCTGAGCCATATAGCAAATTTCTGTTGGCTATTTATTTTACATATGATAGTGTAAGTTTCCATATTACTCTTTCCATACATCTCACCCTCTCTTTCCCTCTCCTCATGTCCATAAGTCTATTCTCTATGTCTATTTCTCCACTGTTGTCCTGTAAATAAGTTCTTCAGTACCATTCTTCTAGATTCCATATATATGTGTCAGAATACGATATTTATCTTCTCTTTCTGACTCACTTCACTCTGTATAATAGGTTCTAGTTTCATCCACCTCATCAGAACTGACTCAAATGCATTCCTTTTTATGGCTGAGTAATATTCCATTGTGTATATAGATCACAACTTCTTTATCCATTCATCTGTCAATGGACATCTAGGTTGCTTCCATGTTCTAGCTATTGTAAATAGGGCTGCAGTGAACAATGGGATACATGTGTCTTTTTCAATTTTGGTTTCTCAGAGTATATGCCTAGAGTGGCATTGGTGGGTCATATGGTGGTTTTAATCCTAGTTTTTTAAGGAATCTCCATACTGGCTTCCATAATGGCTGTATCAATTTATATTCCCAACAGTGCAAGAGCATTCCCTTTTCTCCACATCCTCTCCAGCATTTATTGTTTGTAGACTTCTTGATGATAGCCATTCTGACCAGTATGAGGGGATATCTCATTGCAGTTTTGATTTGTATTTCTCTAAAAATGAGTGATGTTGAGCATCTTTTCATGTGTTTGTTAGCCATCTGTATGTCTTCTTTGGAGAAATGCTGTTTAGGTCTTTTTCCCACTTTTTCATTTGGCTGTTTGTTTTTCTGACATTGAGTTGTATGAGCCTGCTTGTATAGTTTGGAAATTAATTAGTTGTTTCATTTGCTATTATTTTCTCCCATTCTGAGGGTTGTCTTTTACCTTGCTTATAATTTTCTTTGTTGTGCAAAAGCTTTTAAGTTTAATCAGGTCCCACTTGTTTACTTTTGTTTTTATTTCTGTTACTCTAGGAGGTGGGTCATAGAGGATCTTGTTTTGATTTATGTCATCGAGTGTTCTGCCTATGTTTTACTCTAAGAGTTTTATAATTTCTGGTCTTACATTTAAGACTTTAATAATCCATTTTGAGTTTATCTTTGTGTCTGGTGTTAGGAAGTGTTCTAATTTCATTCTTTTACATGTAGCTGTCCAGTTTTCCCAGCACCATTTATTGAAGAAGCTATCTTTGCCCCATTGTATACTCTTGCCTCCTTTGTCAAAAATAAGGTACCCATAGGTGCATGGGTTTATTTCTGGGCTTTGAATATTGTTCCATTGGTCTATATTTCTCTTTTTGTGCAGTACCATACTGTCTTGATGACTGTAGCTTTGTAGTATAATCTGAAGTCAGGAAGGTTGATTCCTTCAGCTACATTCTTCTTTCTCAAGACTGCTTTGGCTGTTCTGGGTCTTTTGTGTTTCTGTATGAATTGTGAATTATTTGTTTTAGTTTTGCAAAAAAATGCCATTGGTAATTTGATAGGGATCACACTGAATCTGCAGATTGCATTTGGTAGTATAGTTATTTTCACAATATTGATTCTTCCTACCCAGAAACATGGAATATCTCACCATCTGTTTACATTGTCTTTTATTTCTTTCATTAGTGCCTCATAATTTTCAGTGTACAGTTCTTTTGTCCCCTTAGGTAAGTTTATTCCTAGATATTTAATTATTTTTGTTGCAGTGGTGAATGGGGTTGATTCTTTAATTTCTCTTTCTGATTTTTAATTGTAGGTATATAGAAATGCAAGTGATTTGGGGGTATTGATTTTGTATCCTGCAACTTTGCTAAATTCAGTGATTAGCTCTAGTAATTTTCTGATACTATCTTTAGGGTTTTCTGTATACAATATCATGTCATCTGCAAACAGTGAGAGCTTTAGTTCTTCTTTTCCAATCTGGATTCCTTTTATTTCTTTTCTCCTCTGATTGCTGAAGCTAGGACTTCCAGAAGTATGTTGAATAACAGTGGCAAAAGTAGACACTCTTGTCTTGTTCCTGATCTTAGGCAAATGCTTTCAATTTTTCACCATTGAGAATAGCATTTCCTATAGGCTTATCATATATGGACTTTACTATGTTGAGGTAGGTTCCTTCTATGGGCATTTTCCTGAAGAGTTTTAATCATAAATGGGTCCTAAATTTTGTCAAAAGCTTTTTCTACTTCTGTTGAGATTATCATATTTTTTTTTTTATCTTTCAATTTGTTAATATGAACTTCCAGATGTTCAAGCTGGTTTTAGAAAAGGCAGAGGAACCAGAGATTAAATTGCCAACATCCGCTGGATCATCAAAAAAGCAAGAGAGTTCCAGAAAAACATCTATTTCTGCTTTATTTGCTATGCTAAAGCCATTGACTGTGTGGATCACAATAAACTATGAAAAATCCTGAAAGAGATGGGAATACCAGACCACCTGACCTGCCTTTTGAGAAACCTATATGCAGGTCAGGAAGCAAGAGTTAGAACTGGACATGGAACAACAGACTGGTTCCAAATGGGGAAAAGAGTACATCAAGGCTGTATATTGTCACCCTGCTTATTTAGCTTATATGCAGAGTACATCATGAGAAATGCTGGGCTGGAGGAAGCTGGAATCAAGTTTGCCAGGAGAAATATCAATCACCTCAGATATGCAGATGACACCACCCTTATGGCAGAAAGTGAAGAAGAACTAAAGAGCCTCTTGATGAAAGTGAAAAAGGAGAGTAAAAATGTTGGCTTGAAGCTCAACATTCAGAAAACTAGGATCATGGCATCTGTTTTCATCACTTCCTGGGAAATAGATGGGGAAACAGTGGAAACAGTAGCAGACTTTATTTTGGGGGGCTCCAAAATCACTGCAGATGGTGACTGCAGCCATAAAATTGAAAGATGCTTACTCCTTGGAAGGAAAGTTATGGCTAACCTAGATAGCATATTCAAAAGCAGAGACATTACTTTGCCAACAAAGATCCGTCTAGTCAAGGCTATGGTTTTTCCAGTGGTCATGCATGGATATAAGAGTTGGACTGTGAAGAAAGCTGAGCACTGAAGAATGATGCTTTTTAACTATGGTGTTGAAGAAGACTCTTGAGAGTCCCTTGGACTGCAATGAGGTCCAACCAGTCTATCCTAAAGGAGACCAGTCCTGGTTGTTCATTGGAAAGACTGATGTTGAAGCTGAAACTCCAATACTTTGGCCACCTCATGCAAAGAGTCGACTCATTTAAAAAACCCTTGATGCTGGAAAAGATTGAGGGCAGGAGGAGAAGGGGACGACAGAGGATGAGATGGTTGGATGGTATCGCTCACTCAATGGACATGGGTTTGGGTGGACTCTGAAAGTTGCTGATGGACTGGGAGGCCTGATGTGCTGCGGTTCATGGGGTCGGAAAGAGTTGGACATGACTGAGTGACTAAACTGAAGTGAACTTTTAATATGGTGTTTCACGTTGATTTATTTCTGTATACTGAAGAATCCTTGCATTCCTGGAATAAACCAAACTTGATCAGGGTGTATGAGCTTTTTGATGTGTTGCTGAGTTCTGTTTGCTAAAATTTTGTTGAGGATTTGTGCATCTATGTTCATCAGTGATATTGGCCTGCAGTTTTCTTTTTGTGTGCGTTGTCTTTGTCTGGTTTTGTTATCAGGGTGATGGTGGCATCATAGAATGAGTTTGGAAGTGTTCCTTCCTCTGCAATTTTTTGAAAGAGTTTTAGAAGGATAGGCATTAGTTCTTCTGTAAATGTTTGACAGAATTACCCTCTGATGCCATCAGGTCCTGGACTTTTGTTTTTGTGGGACATTTTTGATCACAGCTTCAATTTCAGTTCTTGTATTGGTTGTTTATAATTTCTATTTCTTCCTGGTTTAGTCTTGGAAGATAGAACTTTACTAAGAATCTGTCCATTTCTTCCAGGTTATCCATGCTATTGCCATATAGTTGTTCATAATAGTCTCTTATAATCCTTTGTATTTCTACATTGCCTGTTGTAACCTCTCCTTTTTCATTTCTAATTTTGTTGATTTGATTCTTCTCTCTTTTTTTTGATGAGTCTGGCTAAATAAAGGCTTGTCAACTTTGTTTATCTTCTCAAAGAATCAGTTTTTAGTTTGATTAATCTTTACTATTCTTTCATTTCTTTTTCACTTATTTCTACTCGGATTTTTATGATTTCTTTCCTTCTACTAATTTTGTTTTTGTTTTTTTTTTCCTTTTTCCATTTGTTTTAGGTGTAAAGTAGGATTGTATATTCAGTGTTTTTCTTGTTTCTTGAGGTAGGATTGTAGTGCTATAAACTTCCCTCTTAGAATTGCTTTTGCTGCATCCTATAGGTTTTGCGTTGTCATGTTTTCATTGTCATTTATTTCTAGAAATTTTGTGATTTCCCTTTTGATTTCTTCAGTAACCTGTTGGTTATTTAAAAATGTGTGGTTTAATCTCCATGTATTTGTGTTTCTTACAGCTTTTTTCTTGCAATTGATATCTAGTCTCATAGAGTTGTGGTCAGAGAAGATGCTTGATATAATTTCAATTTTCTTAAATATACTGTGGTTTTATTTGTGATCCAAGATGTGGTCCCACCTGGAGAATGTTCCATGTGTACTTAAGAAGGTGTATTCATCTGTATTTGGATGGAATGTCCTGAATATCAATAGATATCAATGAGATCCATCTCATCTAATGTATAATTTAAGACTTGTGTTTTCTTATTAATTTTGTGTTGTGACGATCTGACATTTGGTGCAAGTGGTGTGTTTAAGTCTCTTACTATTATTATGTTACTGACATTTTCTCCTTTTCTGTCTGTTAGTGTTTGTCTTATATATTGAGGTACTCCTACGTTGGGTGCATAGACATTTACAGTTGTTATGTTTTCCTGTTGACTTGATCCCTTGATCATTTTGTAGTGCCCTTCCTTATTTCTTGTAATCTTCTTTATTCTTTTGTCTGATATGAGGATTGCTACTCCAGCTTTCTTAGGATTCCCATTTGCATAGAATATATTTTTCCATCCTCTCACTTTCAGTCTATATGTGTCTTGAGGTCTGAAGTGTGTTTCTTGTAGACAGCATATATATGGGTTTTGGTTTTGTATCCATTCAGCCAGTCTGTGACTTTTAGTTGGAGCATTTAATACATTTACATTTAAAGTAATTATTGGTATATATGTTCCTATTGTCATTTTCTTAACTGTTTGGGTTGATTTTGTAGATTTTTTTTCTTGTCTTGTATCTCTTGACTATCTAAGTGCCTTTAGCATTTGCTGTAAGCTGGTTTGGTAGTACTGAATTGTCTTTACTTTTGCTTGTCTGAAAAACTTTTTATTTCTCCATCAGTTTTGAATGAGATCCTTGTTGGGTACAGTAATCTTGGTTGTATATTTTTCCCTCTCAGTGCTTTAAGTATAGCCTGCTATTCCCTTCTGGCCTGCAGAGTTTTTGCTGAGAGATCAGCTATTAAGCATATAGGGTTTCCCTTGTACATTATTTGTTGCTTCTCCCTTCCTGCTTTTAATATTCTTTTTTTGTGTTTAGTTTTTGTTAGTTTGATTAGCATGTGTCTTGGCATGTTTCTCCTTGGGTTTATCCTATATGGGACTTTTTGTGCCTCTTGGATTTGATTGACTATTTCTTTTTCCATGTTGGGGAAATTTTCAACTATAATCTGTTCAAAAATGTTCTCATACCCTTTCTTTTTCTCTTCTTCTTCTGGGACCCCCATAATTCGAATGTTGGTGCATTTGATATTGTCCCAGAGGTCTGTGGGACTATCCTCAGTTATTTTCATTATTTTTACTTTATTCTGCTCTTCAGAAGTTATTTCCACCATTTTATCTTCCAGTTCACTGATTCGTTCTTCTGCTTCAGATATTCTGCTATTGATTACTTCTAGAGTATTTTAACTTTCAGTAATTATATTGTTTGTCTCTGTTCATTTATCCTTAATTCTTCTCTGTCTTTGTTAATTGATTCTTCATTTATTCCATTTTGTTTTCAAAGTTTTTTGATCATTTTTACTATCATTATTTTGAATACTTTTTCAGGTAGTTTGCCTATTTCCTCTTCATCTATTTGGACTTCTGTGTTTCTAATTTGTTCCTTCACTTGTATAGTATTTCTCTGCCTTTTCATTATTATATTTTTTAACTTAGTGTCTTTGAGGTCTCCTTTTCCCAGGCTTCAAAGTTGAATTCTTTCTTCCTTTTGGTTTCTTCCCTCCTAAGGTTGGTCCTTGCTTCTATCACCAGTCACATCCACAACTGGGTATTGTTTTTGCTTTGGCTCCATCCCTTCATTCTTTCTGGAGTTATTTCTTGTGAAGAGGAACTAAAAAGCCTCGTGATGAAAGTGAAAGAGGAGAGTGAAAAAGTTGGCTTAAAGCTCAATATTCAGAAAACTGAGATCATGGGATCTGGTCCCATCACGTCATGGGAAATGGATGGGGAAACAGTGGAAACAGTGTCAGACTTTATTTTCTTGGGCTTCAAAATCACTGCAGATGGTGACTGCAGCCATGAAAGTAAAAGACGCTTACTCCTTGGAAGGAAAGTTATGACCAACCTAGATAGCATATTCAAAAGCAGAGATATACCTTGCCAGCAAAGATCCGTCTGATCAAGGCTATGGTTTTTCCAGTGGTCATGTATGGATATGAGAGTTAGACTGCAAAGAAAGCTGAGCACTGAAGAATGATGCTTTTTAACTATGGTGTTGGAGAAGACTCTTGAGAGTCCCTTGGACTGCAAGGATATCTAACCAGTCCATCCTAAAGGAGATCAGTCCTGGTTATTCTTTGGAAGGACTTATGCTAAAACTGAAACTCCAGTACTTTGGCTACCTCATGCGAAGTGTTGGCTCATTGGAAAAGACCATGATGCTGGGGGGTTGGGGGCAGGAGGAGAAGGGGACAACAGAGGATGAGATGGCTGGATAGCATCAATGAAAAGAAAACTAACAAATATGTTGAGAGGAAAGGAAAGAATGAAAAGTAAGAAAGAATAGATATGCAAAGTTATTGAGGTAGATAATGAAGATTTATATACATTAAAGATTAAGTGCAAAGGGTAAAGAACAGTGGAAAGGCAAACAAAGGAATCAATGTAGAAAATATATAATAGGTTTTAAAATATTAAAATTATAAAAAGGAGAAAAGAAGAAAGAAAATGGAAGGAGGAAAAGAGGGAAAAAAATAAAGGATAACTCCATAGAACTGCAAAAGCCCAACGTGGAGGCAGAGGTTTATAATAATAAAAAGTGTGACTGACTATTCACATATACATATGTACCCATAGGCAAAATCAAAGCAGTTCAACAAAAAGAAAAGTACAGTAGATTGACCTGACAAACAAAGGAAACCAAAAATTATATCTACCAGAACAAAACTAACTAAAGCACACACTGGAAAACAAAAAAAGCAAGGTGCCAACTGAGGAATAAAGCAGTTAAAAGAAAATTAAAAATATGTTTAGAGAAGAGGAAAAAAAGAAAGAAAAGTTGACCTGACCTTTTCCATCAGGAAAGAAAGAAAATAAAGAAAGAATAGATGTGCAAATTTAAATAGAGGTAGATCAAGAAGATTTATATACATTAAAGATTAACTGCAAGGAAAAAAGGCAAAAAGAACATTAGGAAATGCAAGCAAAGGCATAAATGTATAAAAAATAATAGGTTTTTAAAAATTGAAAATTAAAGCTATAAAAAAGAGAAGGAAGAAACAAGGTGAGGGAGGGGAGGATAACTTCAAAGAACTGCAAAAGCCTAATGTAAAGGTAGAGGTTTATAACAACAATAAAAAACATGACTGAGTAGAAAAGAAAGAAAGCTTAATTATATTTCATAGTGCCAATAAAATTGACAACAGCACGGAGCAGGGGGAAAAGGAAAAGAAAAAGAAAAAAAAATCCAAAAGAATCTACAGAACAAGTCAAAATTTAAGAATAATAAACATTTTTCTTGAGTCACTGCTGTCAGAGCCCTTTCCCTTGCTGGGAGTCACAGTCCACTTCACCTCCCTAGGAGGCCCTCCAACATTTTGCTGATCTCTGGACCTGCTGTGGAGGCAACTCAGATTCTAATCTGGTCCTACTCCTGTGTGTTCTTGCCTCCAATGTCCACAGCTATCAGAACTAGTGCGTTTTATTTTGTAGATGCTCTCAATGACCTTTTATATATTCCACAGACACAGAGTCTGCCTAGTTGATCACGTGTATTTAATCTGCAGCTTGTACAGCTGGTGGGAAGGTTTTGAGTCTTCTTCCTTAGCGACACTGCCCCTGGGTGTCAATTGTAGTTTTATTTCTGCCTCTGCATGTGGGTCTTCCACTGGGGTTTGTTCTTGAGGCAGCCCTGGAGGATGTGGGTTTGCCCCTGTGGAGGCCAGGTGTGGAGGTGGTGCAGCTGCTAGGGTTGCAGGGCTTCTTGCAGCATCAGGTACTCAGGGGAGTTGGCGGCTAGGGCAGCAGGAAATACATGCTCTATAAGGGTATGGCAACCAATTTTGGCCAATGCACTCCAGTATTCTTGCTTGGAGAACTCCCCTCCCCGACAGAGAAGCCTGACAGACCACACTCTACAGGACTGCAAAGAGTTGAAGTTATTTAAATAAAAGATATTCCTAAGAAATAAAGACATAAGTCTCTTTGTATTTTCTTCTGCCCTGGTTCCTAGCACTTTACTTTCTTGAGACTCTCCATTCATAGAGGGTTAAAAAGGCCACCAGGTTCATGTTCTGTTGATACCTTTTTACATGTGTTTATATTGCTACTGAGGAAGACCTCACTATTAAAACTTTGGTAATTATATTTATAATTTTAATATGAATTTATTTATATTATTTGGAGGTTAATTACTTTACAATATTGTATTGGTTTTGCCATACATCAACATGAATCTGCCACAGGTATACACATGTTCTCCATCCTGAACCCCCTGCCTCCTCCCTTCCTGTACCATCCCTCTGGGTCATCTCAGTGCACCAGCCCCAAGCATCCAGTATCATGCACTGAACCTGGACTGGTGATTCATTTCATATATGATATTATACATGTTTCAATGCCATTCTCCAAAATTATTCCAGCCTCTCCCTCTCCCTCTCCCACAGAGTCCAGAAGACTGTTCTATACATCTGTGTCTCTTTTGCTGTCTCGCATACAGGGTTTTCGTTACCATCTTTCTAAATTCCACATATATGTGTCAGTATACTGTATTGGAGTTTTTCTTTCTGGCTTACTTCACTCTGTATAATAGGTTCCAGTTTCATCCACCTCATTAGAACTGATTCAAATGTATTCTTTTTCATGGCTGAGTAATAGTCCATTGTGTATACGTACCACAGCTTTATTATCCATTCATCTGCTTATGGACATCTGGGTTGCTTCCATGTCCTGGCTATTACAAACAGTGCTGCGATGAACATTGGGGTACACGTGTCTCTTTCAATTCTGGTTTCCTTGGTGTGTATGCCCAGCAGTGGGATTGCTGGGTCATAAGGCAGTTTTATTTCCAGTTTTTAAGGAATCTCCACACTGTTCTCCATAGTGGCTGTACTGGTTTGCACTCCCACCAACAGTGTAGGAGGGTTCCCTTTCCTCCACACCCTCTCCAGCATTTATTGCTTGTAGACTTTTGGATTGCAGACATTCTGACTGGCGTGAAATGGTACCTCACTGTGGTTTTGATTTGCATTTCTCTGATAATGAGTGATATTGAGCACCTTTTCATGTGTCTGTTAGCCATCTCTATGTCTTCTTTGGAGAAATGTCTATTTAGTTCTTTGGCCCATTTTTTGATTGGGTCATTCATTTTTCTGGAATTGAGCTGCAGGAGTTGCTAGTATATTTTTGAGATGAGTTGTTTGTCAGTTGCTTCATTTGCTATTATTTTCTCCCATTCTGAAGGCTGTCTGTTCACCTTGCTTATAATGTCCTTTGTTGTGCAGAAGCTTTAAAGTTTAATTAGGTCCCATTTGTTTATTTTTTGCTTTTATTTCCAATATTCTGTGAGGTGGGTCATAAAGGATCCTGCTGTGATTTATGTGAAAGAGTGTTTTGCCTGTGTTCTCCTCTAGGAGTTTTATAGTTTCTGGTCTTATGTTTAGATCTTTAATCCATTTTGAGTTTATTTTTGTGTATGGTGTTAGAAAGTGTTCTAGTTTCATGCTTTTACAAGTGGTTGACCAGTTTTCCCAGCACCACTTGTTAAAGAGATTGTCTTTAATCCATTGTATATTCTTGCCTCCTTTGTCAAAGATAAGATGTTCATAGGTGTGTGGATTTATCTCTGGGCTTCTATTTTGTTCCATTGATCTATATTTCTGTCTTTGTGCCAGTACCATACTGTCTTGATGACTGTGGCTTTGTAGTAGAGCCTGAAGTCAAGCAGGTTGATTCCTCCAGTTCCATTCTTCTTTCTCAAGATTGCTTTGGCTATTCAAGGTTTTTTGTAATTTTTTTGGAATTTTTAATAGTTTTTCTCCTGTAATTGAGATCTAATCTTACTGCATTGTGTTCCAAAAAGATGCTTGGAAGGATTTCAATTTTTTTGAATTTACCAAGGCTAGATTTATGGTCCAAGATGTGATCTATCCTGGAGAAGGTTCCATGTGCACTTGAGATAAAGGTGAAATTCATTGTTTCGGGGTGAAATGTCCTATAGATATCAATTAGGTCTAACTGGTCTATTGTATCATTTAAAGTTTGTGTTTCTTTGTTAATTTTCTGTTTAGTTGATCTATCCATAGGTGTGAGTGGGGTATTAAAGTCTCCCACTATTATTGTGTTATTGTTAATTTCCCCTTTCATACTTGTTAGCATTTGTCTTACATATTGTGGTGTTGGGTGCATATATATTTATAATTGTTATATCTTCTTCTTGGATTGATCTTTTGATCATTATGCAGTGTCCTTCTTTGTCTCTTTTCACAGCCTTTGTTTTAAAGTCTATTTTATCTGATATGAATATTGCTACTCTTGCTTTCTTTTGGTCTCTATTTGCATGGAATATCTTTTTCCAGCCCTTCACTTTCAGTCTGTATGTGTCCCTTGTTTTGAAGTTGGTCTCTTGTGGACAACATATATAGGGGTCTTGTTTTTGTGTTCATTTAGCCAGTCTCTTTTGGTTGGGACATTCAACCCATTTACATTTAAGGTAATTATTGATAAGTATGATCCCATTGCCATTTACGTTATTGTTTTGGGTTTGAGTTTATACATCCCTTTTGTGTTTCCTGTCTAGAGAATATCCTTTAGCATTTGTTGGAGAGCTGGTTTGGTGGTGCTGAATTCTCTCAACTTTTGCTTGTCTGTGAAGCTTTTGATTTCTCCTTCATATTTGAATGAGATCCTTGCTGGGTACAGTAATCTGGGCTATAGGTTATTTTCTTTCATCACTTTAAGTATGTCTTGCCATTCCCTCCTGGCCTGAAGAGTTTCTAAGGAAAGATCAGCTTTTATCCTTATGGGAATTCCCTTGTGTGTTATTTGTTGTTTTTCCCTTGCTGCTTTTAATATTTGTTCTTTGTGTTTGATCTTTGTTAATTTGATTAATATGTGTCTTGGGGTGTTTCTCCTTGGGTTTATCCTGTTTGGGACTCTCTGGGTTTCTTGGACTTGGGTAATTATTTCCTTTCCCATTTTAGGGAAGTTTTCAACTATTATCTCCTCAAGTATTTTCTCATGGTCTTTCTTTTTGTCTTCTTCTTCTGGGACTCCTATGATTTGAATGTTGGGGCATTTAACAGTATCCTGGAGGTCTCTGAGATTGCCCTCATTGCTTTTAATTCATTTTCCTTTTTTCCTCTATGATTCATTTATTTCTACCATTCTATCTTCATCTCCTTTCAAAGACAATGGGCTGCTTTTCTGGGTGCCTGATGTCCTCTGCTGGCATTCAGAAGTTGTTTTGTGGCATTTACTCAGCATTTAAATGTTCTTTTGATGAACTTGTGGGGGAGAAAGGGGTCTCCCTGTCCTATTCCTCCACCATCTTACGACTGCCCCCTGGTAATTATATATAAAAAACTCTTTACATCAAGCTTATCCAAATTTTGAACAAATTCAACACTTACCATATCTCGGGTAATGAAGATGCCAGTGTCAGCATTCAAATGCCCTTGAACAATCTCAATGCTTCAGCATTCCAGAATGCAAACCTCTTTGTTCAATTTATTGCTATCCAAGCAAGACTCTGAAAAAGATAAATGGTTCAACATTTACCATAAGGTACATCCATGGGATTTCTTTGGAAGGAATGATGCTAAAGCTGAAATTCCAGTACTTCAGCCACCTCATGCGAAGAGTTGACTCATTGGAAAAGACTCTGATGCTGGGAGGGATTGGGGACAGGAGGAGAAGGGGACGACTGAGGATGAGATGGCTGGATGGCATCACGGATTCGATGAATGTGAGTCTGAACTCCGGGAGATGGTGATGGACAGGGAGGCCTGGCGTGCTGCGATTCATGGGGTCACAAAGAGTTGGACACGACTGAGTGACTGAACTGAACTGAACTGAACATCCATGAGAAGTTATCAGATATTATACCTATTAAAAATGATTGACTTATGATGGCCCATCTAGAGAAATATTTTTGAAATCTGTAAGAAAAAATTTTGTAGAGTACTTTTGATTTTATAATGTAGCATTAATTTCTATAAGTTTAAAAAACTTTTCAGCAAAAATAATTTCCTTATCTGGCTTAAAACATGTGAGGGGCAAGCAATTTTCAATACTCAAATGACATGCTAGATTTTTTAAAATACATTTTTAGTTCAAAAGAAAACATATGAACTTTAGTTTTAGAATATATAAACAAGCATATCACATATGGTGGAACATGAAATGGCTTTCAGCCATATAAAAATGTGATGTTAATTTGTAACTTTAAAATATTATATTTTAGGTCTGACCATGAAATCTGAACCTGGGGAAAGGATGTGTGTGCTTTGTCACTCACTTGTGTCCGAGTCTTTTTCGACCCCATGGGCTGTAACCCACCAGACTTCTCTGTCCATGGAATTTTCAACATAAGAATACTGGAGTGGTTTGCCATTTCCTACTCCAGGGGATTTTCCCAGCCCAGAGATTGAACCCACATCTCCTGCATTGGAGGGTGGTTTCTTTACCAACTGAGCCAGGAGAAGGGATAGTCTCTCCAATAAATCATGTTAAGAAGACTGGATCTTCATATGCAAAAGAATTAAACTAGACTCTCATATGATACACAAAATTCAACTTAAAATTTGAATCCATAAAACTCCCAAAGATTTATTTTGGTGTGAAACATCTCCATTTTATACCCAGATAGTTACACAGCTCATTTGATATTTTCCAGGGTAAGTGCTCCCTCAATCCACAGATTCTAGATTTGCTCACAGTATACATCCTAGACTACCAGGGTCCAGCCCCTGCAGGATCCAGGGGAACCTGAAGGAAAAATGGCATCGGCGATTGATTTAGAGAGAGATAAGGAAAGAATATTGTAGATAGAAAATAGAGGAGAGAGAGAGGCTGATATTCCTTGGTTTACATAGAAAGCCAATAAAACTTCAAGACAAGAAGTTTTCCATGTTCACAGAGGCCACAGCTGCCTTCCCGGTCTCCCGAGGGAGTGAAGATGCAGAACATCTTCCCGTTCAGGTCTTAGAAACCTGGGCAGATAAGTGAATGCAGGGAGCCTCTATTCTCCAAGGGATCAGCCTGAAAAAGAGAGTAAGAGAGAAAAAAAGAGAAAAAAAGAAAAACACGGGGTAACCAAGCTTCTTCAGTAAGCGAGGCCCAATAGCTTTATTTTTTAAAGTACTTTTATACCTTGTCTAATACACAGAGGGAAATGAAAGATGCAAAGTCATACAGAGTCAGCCCAAACATTACATCTGTTTTGTCTTTATCGAAACCAGGATTTTTTCTGCAAACCTTTCCCATAAACAATATTGTGTACATTATCTTCTGGCCTTGGAGGCCTGTGAACATTTTATGACCCTCTTTTGATAAAAGCTTCTCAATCAGAAAAATTATTTTACCTTGAAATGTTTTTTTCTTATATTTCTAATCTATGTCAGCCTCAGAAAGTATTAAACAAGTTACATTTCTCACGGAGCAAAGGTGCAGTGAGTTACAAGAAAGAACCAATTAGCTCAAAAGTCTGATGTGGTTAATTTCAAGGCTACACTTGTTTTTCTTACTTTTCAGCTATGTTAACTAATGCACTCCCAGGTGCACAGTGGATTAGAAATATGGGAAATTAGCAACAAGCATTGGCCCAATAATGAAATCTTATACCAGCACTACTCTAATAACTTTTAACTCTTTGAAAGGCTCTATGTTTTAGGCTTTCTATGCCTCTCACAGTTGGGAGGCTGTAAATAATCATATGCGTAGCTGCAAGAGTCTGGATATACCTGCCAAGCAAGCTAGAATGCTAACAGAGGGGGTTTGATTTGAAATATTCCTCTCATGTCCAGGAGACTTATTAGCTATAGCCCTAAGTTGATTTTTTCTAGAGAAAGTTGGCCCATACGGGGATAGCCCCCTGTTAATGTCAGAGGAGTTGGTGAAAGTCATGAAATAGTAAAGCAGACAGATTCTGGTTTGGGGGTAGATGCTTGAGAAAGCCTAGGGAGCCCCTTGAGTTCTGAAGCCTTGCTTAACAGTTCTCTTCCACATGACCTTTGTCATGGGTGGGATCTCCCATGGTGGGTCTCAGCTCTAGACAAGCCAGCACACAGTATAAAATTTAGACAAGCCAGCTCCATCACCATTCATTCCTTAGCCAGGAGATCTGTCATTAGAATATTTACATGAACTTTTGACCATGTCAGATTTTTTCTTGGGGGCCAAAATGGCAAAGTAAGACACTAAATTATAGAACTGCTACTTATATTTTTCCATCCTAGACTTATTAGGGACTCACAGATAAATATTAGCACCTTTGATCTTACAGAATTATTAAAAAAAATAATAATTATCAGCCAAACTCTCAGAATAGTTGTTCAGGGATTTTTTTAATTACAGAATTTTATTAAACATTTTATTTTTTATCATTTTGTATTCTATATTTTAATTAAATAACCCTGAAATAATTATTCAAGCAGCCTGGCAATTATTTTCTAGAGCCTTGAAAAAGCTTTTTATATGCTGAAGACCAGTTGAAGTAGTTTTGCTCTTACTTACAAGTCTGATTTTTCTAATATGTGAACCAAAGCACCTCACAAATTATCCATTTTTCAGTTTCTAATTTTTCAAAAAGATTGATTTTAATTGCATTAGACTCTTCTCTAGATTAAGAATCCAACAAATTTTTATTCCAATAGTGTGAGATAAATGATGTTTCTAATTTCATTGTATTTAGTTAAGATAGGTCCTCTGAATTCTTATCAAACTGAGTTAGTAGGGTAAATAGTCATAACAATAATAATCATGGTAACTGTAGCCATAACAGAAAAAGTAATTTATTGCCATTTCCAAATCTATAAATGTGATTATCTCTTACATTCCAGTTAGTGGTATCAAACACTGGAGTCTGAGATGAGCCTTTTAAAGTGGGTGAGATGGGATAACTGAAGAATGTCTCCTAAATTTATGTTACAGTTAGTGGGAAAACTTTTTAAAAAATAAAATGGTCCATCACTTCTATGAAGACTTGTAGACAACTTGTGAGAGAGCACTCAAAATATTATTTTGCAAAGAGTGAATCAACTTATTATATTAGGAGACAATCCTTCTATTTTGAGTGATCACTCCATATTCTAATTCACTGAGCCAAATTTTATGGTTATCCTAAACCTCAGTTCTTCTCTATTGAGTGGATTCTAAGTTTCACAAATTCTAATTCAAAATAGTACTGTCCATAGCACACTACACTGACTGCTTTTGGTGTCATTTAGGGTTACAGAAGACTTGTATCTATTTATTATCTATGATGCCAAAGTTAACCCCTGAAAAAAGCAGCAGCATGTTTCTAAATCTAAAAGCTTAAACTAAAGATTTTTATAGGCACAGCAGATGGTAAAGTTTAACTTGAATGACCCTGAGAACCTGACCCCCTAAAGCAAGAGGGGAAAGTGAATGTGAAGTCGCTCAGTTGTGTCCAATTCTTTGAGACCCCATGGACTGTAGTCTATCTGGCTCCTCCATCCATGGGATTTTCCAGGCAAGAGTGCCGGAGTAGATTGCCATTTCCTTCTCCAGGGGATCTTCTTGACCCAGGAACTGAACCTGGGTCTCCCACATTGCTGGCAGACGCTTTACCATCTGAGCCACCAGGGAAGCCTTGCAAGAGTAAGCCTTGCAAAACTTCCAGTACAAGATTGATAGGGAAATCAGGACTGGCCCATGTGATAAAACCAGTATAAATGCCAGGGGAATAACTGGTGCTACCTCCATCAGGAGTAGTGAATAGAGTAATAGGGCTGAGAACCAAGGATCTGACACAATTCACTACTATCAACATCAGATTATATTCAGGAATGACAATCAAAAGCATAACTAGTATGTCATGGGCCCAGAGTGATCAGAATAAATGTTGGGGTAGTTAGAAGTCTCAAGAGTGAGATCTACTTTCTTCACACTGGTAACAGCTATCTACCAAAATTCAGATTTTGGATAAGATTGTAAAGTATGTCTTCTGATTGGTGATCTCCCTTCCCTTCTGGAACTGGGGAAGTGGAGGTGTTGCAGGAAGGGGGAATCCTTCCAGGGCCCAAAAGTGTGCTTTTGTCTAAAACTCAGAAATTGATTGTTGGAGGAGACATATGTGCTGACAAAGCAAGAGATTTTATTGGGAAGGGGTGTCTGGGTGGAGAGCAGTAGAGTAAGGGAACCTAGAAGAACTGCTCTGCCAGTCTTGGGTTTTATGGTGATGGGATTAGTTTCTGGGTTGTCTTTAGCCAATCATTCTGA
Organism: Cephalophus harveyi; assembly: GCA_006410635.1. Taxonomy (NCBI): domain Eukaryota; kingdom Metazoa; phylum Chordata; class Mammalia; order Artiodactyla; family Bovidae; genus Cephalophus; species Cephalophus harveyi. The sequence goes on along the minus strand of SJYT01014969.1, from coordinate 27,734 downwards.
CTCAGAGTCCTTCCTGGTGGTGCAGCCTTGTCAAGATGGATGCCAGCAGAGGTTCTGGGAAGTGGCTAGACATGTGGTGTCACTTTTTGACCTTTCCGGAACTCTCCCAGTTGGCGGTGGCTTATTAGCTCTGTGTTCCTTACCAGGACATCCTGTCATAAAACAACCGATGCAAATGGTTACTATGGTACCTGGCCAGAGTGGGTAGTTTAAGTCAGTGTGCTTCCCTTAACAGAAGTGTTAGGAAAATAAAATAGAAGTAGTCTTGTTCAGGCTTCAGAGGCAAAAGAGCACAGCAGGGCTCTGACCCTGCTTCTGACCTTCCTGGACTGTCCTGACTATTGCAGAGGGTGTCAGCCACATCTGCTGTAAGTTTGGAGAAGAGAAACAGGATAGATAGATAGGGAGGGGATTTTGGAATTTGTTAAGTCCCCAGAGCAGGTCTGGCCAATCACTCCCTGCACTTGGCAACATTCCAAGATTTGCAGAACAAAGCAGACAGCATTGTAAAAAATTAACATAATACCAGAGCTGCAGCTTTGCTCCCAGACTAATAATGATACCTGTTTGTGACCTGGGGATTATAAACAGAGGGGGCCAGACAAGGCAGTCCAAAGTCTCACCCACAAAGTGGATGCACTGCCTGGGACCTTTTCCCAATTGGAACTCCAGACTGTCACAAGAATTCTTCCCAGCACTGTTTAAGTCTGGATGTCAGAAAATTCAATTTGGTGATATATATACTGGTAGGCACAGGAGAAGGCAATGGCAACCCACTCCAGTACTCTTGCCTGGAAAATCCCATGGACGGAGGAACCTGGGTGGCTGCAGTCCATGGGGTCGCACAGAGTCGGACACGACTGACGCGACTTAGCAGCAGCAGCATACTGGTAGGCTGCAGCCGATGAGGTCACTAAGAGTCGGACTCGACTGAGCCACTTCACTTTCACTTTTCATTTTCATGCATTGGAGAAGGAAATGGCAACCCACTCCAGTGTTCTTGCCTGGAGAATCCCAGGGATGGGGGAGCCTGGTAGGAGGCTGTCTCTGGGGTCGCACAGAGTCGGACACGACTGAAGCGACTTAGCAGCAGCAGCAGCAGTACTATTGCTCTCCTCTGTTGTTTCTATTTCATTTTCCTTTTAATGTTAGTATATATTGAAAGTAGACTAGATAGTTCTGTAACATTTGTATTGTTTATTTGTATATAAAGAATGGCTTATTTTGTTAACAAATCCTTTGAACCTGAGATAAAAGAGAAAACATTTGGTGAAACAGGAGGGCACAATGAATTAGGCATTATGTCTAACCAGAAGGTATGTATGAGCATTGTATCTTGTCACTGAGTACAAACAAAAGGACACAATCTTGTGACCTGAGTAGGACCTGGCCACCATAGCCACAACTTCTTTTACTTCCTGCATCTTATGCCTCATTTGATCACCTCTCATTCAAAGTCACTCCGACCTTAGTTTCAGAACCATCACACTTCTGTTTTACAAATCTCTTGTCCTTTTCAATCCTCTTTAGGCAAAAGATGAAGAATCAATACTCATTGCTTAACAGTTGTCTCTTTTTTGATGCCCCACTAGCATCTCAAATAGCATCTCTGCTTATTAAAAAGCAGAAATGTTACTTTGCCAACAAAGGTCCGACTAGTCAAAGCTATGGTTTTTCCAGTAGTCATGTATGGATGTGAGAGTTGGACTATAAAGAAAATCAAGTGCCGAAGAATTCATGCTTTTGAACTGTGGTGTTGGAGAAGACTCTTGAGAGTCCCTTGGACTGCAAAGAGATCCAACCAGTCCATCCTAAAGGAAATCAGTCCGGAATATTCATTGGAAGGACTGATGTTGAAGCTGAAACTCCAATACTTTGGCCATCTGATGTGAAGAACTGACTCATCTGAAAAGACCCTGATGCTGGGAAAGATTGAAGGTGGGAGGAGAAGGGGAGAACAGAGGATGAGATGGTTGCATGGCATCACTGACTCAATGGGCATGAGTTTGAATAAGCACCAGGAGTTGGTGATAGACAGGGAAACCTGGTGTGCTGCAGACCATGAGATCACAAAGAGTCAGACATGACTGAGTGACTGAACTGAACTGAGCATCTCAAATTCATTAATCTAACTGGAATTTACCCCAAATCACATCCTGTGATCCCTCCTTATATTTGTGAGCTGCCACCCATACAACTGCTTCCCTGGTGGCTCAGAAGGTAAAGAATCCCCCTACAATGTGGGAGACCTGGGTTCAAACCCTGGGTTGGGAAGATCCCCTGTGACACTGTTATCTGGAGAGGGAAATGGCAACCCACTCTAGTATTCTTTCCTGGAGAATACCATGGACAGAGGAGCCTGGCAGGTCCATGGGGTCACAACAGTTAGACATGACTTAGCAACTAAACCAACACCACCCATATAGCTGCTCAGTTGAAAACCTTAAAATAATCCTCTTCCCTTTCTCCCTCCCAAACCTTTTTATTCACCAAACATCACTTTGCTTCTCTTCCTGTTTCTCCCCCTCCACTTCCTCCCTGTCCATCTCTGAAAGCCCTCCCCTTCTGATTTTACTAAACAATATCTATATTTACAGGATTACATGATTTCATGTCTGGAATTGTCACTACATGATCTCTCAGCTGCTATTTTACAAATCATCCTTCATCCTGTCACTAATTTAGTTTTTCTAAAGCAAGAGTTGTTCTCACACTGAAAGTGTATCATTCTTCAACCCATCCTCCAAAATAAAACCCCTCTCCAGTACAGTGTATGACCTTTTATAAATGTTACCTGCCTGACTTTTCCAAGATTGGTTATGTTGAACAGTGGTGGCTACAGTAAGAAAATTTCGAAGGCTTCTCCTAATAGCACCATATGTCTCTACTACAAACTCTCAGGGTGGGGTTTCTGATCTGTGGGTAGCTTTTATTGACATGGCTTCAGGACTACAGTAACCTTTGGTTTTGTTTTCTCTTTCTCTACATCTCATCACCTTTTGCATGAAGCCAACAGTGGGGACATAGCATGGTGAAGGCTCATCTCAGTTCAGTTCAGTTCAGTTCAGTCGCTCAGTCGTGTCCGACTCTTTGCGACCCCATGAATCGCAGCACGCCAGGCCTCCCTGTTCATCACCATCTCTCGGAGTTCACTCAGACTCACATCCATCGAGTCCGTGATGCCATCCAGCCATCTCATCCTCGGTCGTCCCCTTCTCCTCCTGCCCCCAATCCCTCCCAGCATCAGAGTCTTTTCCAATGAGTCAACTCTTCGCATGAGGTGGCCAAAGTACTGGAGTTTCAGCTTTAGCATCATTCCTTCCAAAGAAATCCCAGGGTTGATCTCCTTCAGAATGGACTGGTTGGATCTCCTTGCAGTCCAAGGGACTCTCAAGAGTCTTCTCCAACACCACAATTCAAAAGCATCAATTCTTCGGCGCTCAGCCTTCTTCACAGTCCAACTCTCACATCCATACATGACCACAGGAAAAACCATAGCCTTGACTAAACGGACCTTAGTCAGCAAAGTAATGTCTCTGCTTTTGAAAATGCTATCTAGGTTGGACATAACTTTTCTTCCAAGGAGTAAGCGTCTTTTAATTTCATGGCTGCAGTCACCATCAGCAGTGATTTTGGAGCCTAAAAAAATAAAGTCTGGCACTGTTTCCACTGTTTCCCCATCTATTTCCCATGAAGTGATGGGACCAGATGCATCTACTTCTTTAATATTATTTATTTATTTATTTTTGGCTGTGCTGGGTCTTTGTAGTTATGTTCAGGCTTTCTCTAGTCGTGGGCTTCTCATTGTGAGGGACTCTCTTGTTGCAGAGCACACACTCTAGGGCCCGAGGGCTTCAGTAGTTGAGGCTCACGGGCAGGCTCAGTGGTTGTGGCACACAAGTTTAGCTGTCCTGCGGCAAGTGAAATCTTCCTGGACCAGGATCAATCCTATGTCCCCTGCATTGGCAGGCAGATTCTTAATAACTAGACCACCAGGGAATTCCTTCATCTACTTCATAAGAACCCTGGCCTGGAGGTTAAATATTTGATGCATCTCACATCAGTTGTCAGAAATGCAATTACATGTCTCATCTAGACACAAGACACTGCAGTTCTAAGCTAGACATCAAATCCTCAACAACAATTCTATACCATGGAAGAAGGAACACAAATGATGCTAGTTACCATGCAATTTATATTTGACCAACAGTATGTGAAGAGTAATGATTGTGTGTCAATTCCAGGACTGGCCCATAAAACCCTTCCACATGCAACTCTCTTCTCCCTTCTCCTCTCTGCAGACTCATTGCTAAAGCCCAGAAAACTTTGGAAATCACATACTAAACATGCTAGTGCTTCCATTAACCTGGGTCCCAAATAATGCTGGACAGCAGAGCCCCAGTGCACAAGAAGGTAATATTTCCATTTGGTTTTCATGTCATGAAATAACAACAAGACTAAAAAGCCTGTGCTATGCTATAAAAGCTTTACATTTGCTAATGCTACCGGTATATTACTCCTAGACTTATAGCCCAACCTTGATGATTAAAGAATTAGTGTTAGTAATCTAACTGAAAATTAAAATACCCTACTAAGCCAATTTCATCAAAACAGAAAACTGGGCCCTACTTCAGGTAAACCCGAGGCACCCAGCTGTCAGGACTTTTCCTGTTGCTTCTCGTGAAGCCCTATTATGCCATTTCTACCTCAGGACCAAGGGACTCTTGGAGCTACTAACTATAGCGGCTGGAGAAGATAAAAAATGAAAAACAGATATAAGAGCAAAGCAGAGAATTTTAGAAGGAATATGTTTAAGATCCTCAGTGATACAATGATTTGACTAAAAAGAACCTAGATAACTTAAACAAAGAGCCAAATCAGGAGAATTACAACCATAGTACACAATTTTAAAAGACTCAAACCCCATCATTCACACAGGAGAACAAAGAAATCTACTGTGACTATGAAATCAGGTGAAGAACAAAAATAAATTTCCTCTAAGGGTTCCTAATCACAAGGCAGCCTTCATGTAATAAGTCATGTAATAAGTAATAACCACATGTCAGTACTGTAGTTCATCAGTGTCATCAAGTTCTTGGGCTCTTTCCACAGTTCAGTCCTACCATCCACAAGACTTTTCACAATGTCTTAAGATACTGTCACAACTCCACATATCACTGCATACACAAAAGAGGATACACATACAAGATCTATGTATCATACATTAAAGCAGGCAGGAAACACTTTCTTTAAAGTCCTCAAGAAGATTTTCCCTTAGCCAAGTCTGGGCAATATGCCCATAGGTACACCAATTACAGTATAAAAGAAGGCTGTTGTCTACAATGGTTGTATACTAATAAAAATTCATCTTTAGGGTTGGGATCCTTGTTTCATAAACATATTGCTCTTCAATGCCTGACCAAAATAACATTGTTTTACCCAAGCTTCTAAAGTGAGGTTCATAGTACAGCATCATCAGCGTTACATGGGAGCTTGTTAGAAAAGCAAATTATCAGGCCCCATCCAAGACACACTGAATCAGAAACTCTAGATGGGGCCCTGAAAATGAGTTTCATAAGACTTCCAGATAATTCAGATGCACTCTAAAATTTGAGGACCATAGTTAACCACGTTAAAGTAGATACAGATGGTCCTCTAGCATCCATAGATTCTACAAACCTCTGATCAAATACACTCTAAAAATATTTCCAGAAAGTTTCTGAAAGTAAATTAGAATTTGCTGTGAACAACGACTACTTATATAGCATTTACATTATATTTACAACAGTTTACATAGCACTTAAATTGTACCAGGTATAATATTATGATCTAGAGATTATTTAAAGTATAAGAGTTCTCCAGGCTAGAATACTGGGGTGTGTAGCCTTTCCCTTCTCCAGGGGATCTTCCCAACCCAGGGATTCAACCCAGGTCTCCCGCATTGCAGGCAGATTCTTTACCAACTGAGCCACCAGGGAAGCCCTATATTATTATAATCTAGAGATTATTTAAAGTATAAATGGGATATATGTAGGTCGTATGCAAATACCACACAACTTTATATAAGGTACTTGAGCATCAGTGGATTATAGTATCCTGGAGGGTTCTAGAATCAGACCTCAGTATGATCACACTGAGTTTTGGGTAGGCAACAACAGATTATACCATACCAAGATGTTTTTGAATTAAAGATGGTACTTTGCTTCAGAGACCATAATAAAATAGTTAAAACAAACAGACAAAAAACTCAAAAGCTACAATAACTTCAAGGACAATAAGAACATGAGAATATACAATAGGGAGAGAATGGAAAATAGAAACATATGTGGTAAATGATGTTGGAAAACAGAGGAAACCACAACTTATAAAATAAAGAAGGATGTAAGAATGAAGATATCCATTTTAATTCCATAGAACCCCAAGGAAACTCATGATGAGTATTTGACTCAGTTATGCTAAATAAAGAGGAGGATAAAGCTGAAAATTAGAAATTAAAATGAAGAATGCACAAGAGTTTACATTCAAAAGCCTGTTCATCCACCCTTATTCACTGCCTTTATGGAGAAAATGTGGCAATGGTCTGTATAAACAAGAGACGGAAGATTTCTTCTCTGTAAAACTAAACAGAGAAGTCTTGGGATTCACTGGGGAAGGAGAGATTAAAAAATAATATTTAAATTGGAAACTACTGGATCTCTACAATTTTCCTACCCCATCTGCAGCAGAAGTTCAGCAGTCAGGAAGCTAAACCACAGAAGCTTCTGCAAACACTGGAGAACTTGGCATCTACCCTGACTACTGCATAAAAATGCTGTGAAATGAGTGCTCCTGTCACCCAAATTTCATATGTTGAAGTCCCCCCACCAATGCGATAGTATTTGAAGATGGAGCCTTTGGGAGATACCTAGGTTTAGGTGAGGTCATAAGGTGGGTGGTGCTTGATGGGCTTAGAATACTTATAAGAGGAAGAGAGACAAGAGCTAGTTCTCTCTGTCCTGTGAGCAAATGGTGAGAAGCCTGCTGTCTGCAAGCAGGAAGCGGTCCTTTACCAGGAACCAAATCTGCTGACACTCTGATCATGGACTTCCCAGCTTCTAAAACTCTAGGGAAAAAAAAGAAGTCTGTTGTTAAAGCCACCCAGTCTATAGAATTCTGTTACAGCAGACAAGCTGAATAAAACTGATGTTAAGATCAAAGATAAATTTCAGAACCCATCAAGAAGAAAAAGCTAAGAGAAGATACCCACTAAAATGTGTTCACAAAATATTACCACCTTGTAAAATCTAGGAGCATGATGCATGAAGTCCCAAGCATGAAGAAGGGAAGAGTACAGAGGAAACCTGACCCTCTTGACGTGTTTCCAGATAAGAGAATATATCTATATTTATCTATAGATAAGTGTGTAAGTATATATGTTACTGTTACTGTTAAGTCACTTCAGTCGTGTCCGACTCTGTGTGACCCCATAGATGGCAGCCCACCAGGCTCCCCCGTCCCTGGGATTCTCCAGACAAGAACCCTGGAGTGGGTTGCCATTTCCTTCTCCAGTGCATGAAAGTGAAAAGTAAAAGTGAAGTCGCTCAGTCGTGTCCAACTCTTAGCGACCCCATGGACTGCAGCCCACCAGGCTCCTCCGTCCATGGGATTCTCCAGGCAAGAGTACTGGAGTGGGGTGCCATTGCCTTCTCCAAGTATATATATATAGATATATATATACATATATATATGAATATATTTATGAATTAAACATTAATTTCACACAAACTATATATAAAGGAAAAGAATACTAAAAGGAAAGAAAAATATTTCATAATGGTGAATGTTCAATTCATCAGGAATATACAACATTCAGGTTTTTCCTAATCACATAACTTCAGAATGAATGGGAAAAAAAATCAAAGCATAAGAAACAAAGAAATTCATAATTATAGTTGATATTTTAAAATCCCTCTGAATTAATGATAGAACAAAATAAAATGCCCATACAATTGACAAATTAGGTCAATTATAAAACAGAGCACTGTATAACCACAACTGAAGACTAACACTATTTTTCAAATAATTATAAAGTAAGTGCAAAAATTGGGTGTGTACCAAAGGGCTAAAATACAAGTCTCAAAACATTTCAAAAATTGAAACTATTCCTAGCATGTTCTTATATTACAATTACAAATAATAATAAAAAACTAAAACTAGAATTCCCATCCCTTGGAAATTAGGAAATAAATAGGTGTCAAGGAGGAAGCCATAATAAATATCCTGGGGTACAATCGGATTTTTAAAATCAAGGCACAGAACCCAGGAATAAAAAAAAAAAAAAAAATTAAAATTATCAGAAACAAAAACTTACAAAACATGAAAGCAAGTTTAAATAAGTTATAAACCAGAGACCTATTGGGCAAAAGAACTGTATCTTATTTAATAGGTGAGGGATTCAACTTTACGATATTAAAAAAGAACACCAATAAATCATCAAGGAAAAAATACTAACATCCCAGAAAGACAGGTATTAATGTCGGATAAATCACATAATAAAATGGTCAATGACCAGTAATCATGTTAAAAATTACTCAGCCCTATTAACAATTACAAACAAAAACAAGAAAAATATTAAAAACTGCCAATCAGAGAAGCAAACAATTGAAATTACAGAACTGGAGCAATGTAAATAAACAAGCATTCTCATACTTGACTGGTAGAAGAACAGGATGTTTTTCTGTAACTTGTATAGAAAGAAATATACAAAGATGATAACAACAAAATTTATAATTGTGAAAAACTGAAAATAAAGGACAGCTAGATTATTAGATCAATGATTCAACTCTGTATTAAAGGCCTGGAGATTTCCAAGATGCATCATCAGGGAACAGGCTGTATAAAAATAATTCTGTTTATTTAAAATAATAATCAAAAGCACCATGTAGATATGTATACATATGTATACATATATTTGCATGTATTGCATTTACTTAGTGCTTACTCTATGGCAGGCACCATTCTAAACCTTTACATATTTATCTTTCTTAATCTTCATAGAAATCCTATGGATATCATTACTAGATGATCAGGTAACTTTCACAAAGTCACGGAGACTTTAAGTGAATAAGAAGGGCTTCAAACTAAAGCGCCTTGATCTCCTCCCTTCATTTTCAATCTTCTCAGTTTCTCTCTCTATGCACCTTCTCTCCAATACCCTTCTCTCTTCCCACCTCCCTCCCTTAAATCTTCAAATGTCTGTTAACTACAGTTAACAGTGGAATAAGAAGAAAAACAGAGAGTGGAGAAGGTAAAATTTCAGCCTATTGCTTGGAAGATCGTGTTACTTTTGTACATAAAATTTGATTAAAAAAAAAAAAATCAGTGAACACACTGCAGTTCAATTTAACCAGTATGCATTTATGAATGGTTTGTGTGCCAGAAAATCCAACAGTCCACACACCTAGTAGCTTTGACTCTTCAATCATTTTAAAACATCATTTGGTAGAGAAAGAGGCAGAGAGCATGCGCCATAGAGAAAAATGAGACTGGCCCATCCTCGTTTATACTTTTTACCGCTGCCAGGATCCTGGCTTAAAAACAACAGGAACCTGAGAGATGGAGGTCAAGGCCAGAGCCAAGGACGTTCCCGTGAGCGGGTTACTCCCCTGTTAACGACTTCCAAGTTCCAGCTGGGGGCCGCGTCCTAGTTCCTCGCGAACCTGAACCTCAGAACCAACGTTTTTGGAACCTCTCCAGAGGCAAGAAAGGGAGTGGCAAACCTCTTTGCTCCTTGAGCTTCACCAGGGCAGCGGTCTCATCTCCAAGTCTCCTGCCCTCCAGCATCAACGTGGGGGCTGCACGGCAGCAGAACGACCTCAAGTGCCCAGGACCCGGACCTCACTCAGCTCACTGTATAAGTACTTCCCAGGACCGCTGCCCAGGCAAGGTGGCGCACGCGCAGGAGTGCTGTGGCTTGTGGGGGATCCGGGAAGGCAAGAGGCGGAGCTTGGTTTCACACGGTCAGACCCAGGGTCCCAATGGCCTTGGGAAACGACCGCAGAAGCAGAGTGGGGGACTTGGCGAGCGGCCTAGCTGATCTAGTCCTATTCCTAGACCTTCCTATGCCAAATGGTCTCCTGCCTGAAACCAAGTTTTAGGCTGACAGGCTGAATTTCCCCTAATCCATCTCTTTATAGCACAGAGGAGCACTGGATCATGGCCAGAACCTCAGCTCAGGGGTATCTGCCAGCATTTGGGCATAAGAGAAGTGAAGTGAAAGTGAAGTCACTCAGTCGTGTCCGACTCTTTGCGATCCCATGGACTGTAGCCTACCAGGCTCCTCCGTCCATGGGATTTTCCAGGCAAGAGTACTGGAGTGGGTTGCCATTTCCTTCTCCAGGGGATCTTCCCGACCCAGGGATCGAACCCTGGTCTCCTGCATTATAGGCAGCCTCTTCACCGTCTGAGCCACTAGGGAAGCCCAGCATTTGGGCATATTAGAAGGGATGGTTAATAGAGCCCGCTAGCTGTTGTTGAACAGTAAGTATGAATGAGGGCTGTGGCTAGGGCCAAAACTATGCTAGGCACTCTAGAACACCAGAAAATTGCGAAGACAAGTGATTTATCACATAGAGGCTAAAACCAGTAGCTCAGGCGTCCACCTACCTGACTTGAACCTGCCTCTACTGCTTAGTATCTGTGGATTCCCAGGCAATTCTTTGCTATACATCCCTTCCTCTAGCATCTCTGAATTTGGATAGTGGTCAAGTTACAAGAGTCAGAGTATGCTGTGTTTTAGTGTAACTTTGTTAGGGTCTGGCACTGCAGAATGAGTTCAATAAAAGTTAGATTTGTAACTTTTAATATCTGATGAAGTTCCTGCTTCTCCAGGCTTACTGTCTGGTTCCCATCTGGTTTACTTAGCTATTCCAGCAAGTCCTGGCATGGCCACTTCCCAGTTTCAGGAACAAGAAGGCAGTATTTCTCCTAGTTTAGCAATTTAAGATACATGTGACACTAAGCAGGTGTCACTTGCTAAGTGGGAAGTGTCAGGAGGTTCAGGGTCCCCTTGTTCTTCCTGGAACTTTCTTGACAATAGAACTTTCTCTTAATACCATCCTGGAAATCATGACAGTTATAGCGCTTTGACTACTGAACAAACACAAGGAAATGAAAAATAAACAGGAAATGAGTGAACTTTTCCAACTGGATAGAAGTGGCACATAAAACAGCTGAGTCACAGATTATCAGCCTTCATATTGGTAAAGAAGCTCTTCTTTCTGAAAGAGTGAAATAATACTGTATACACTGTTGACTCAATAGGCACCAATTAAGTGTCTTGTTCTTAGAGAACTTAGAGGCAAGAAACCTGTAGGAACTTCCCTGTCCATTTCTCCATCCTCTTGTCTAGTGATCTCTTCTTTGCTCTGTGACCCACAGATCTTCATTCCCTTGAATGAGCCAAGCTCCCTCTCTCTCTTGCCTCAGGACTGCCACCTAATGGTTCCCGCTGCCTCTAATGCCTCACCTCATCTCATATCATCCCCCACCCCCGCTCCCTGCCAATACCTCCTTGCTAAGTCACTTCAGTCGTGTCCGATTCTGTGTGACCCCATAGACGGCAGCCCACCAGGCTCCCCCATCCCTGGGATTCTCCAGGCAAGAATACTAGAGTGGGTTGCCATTTCCTTCTCCAATGCATGAAAGTGAAAAGTGAAAGTGAAGTCGCTCAGTCGTATCCAACTCTTAGCAACCCCATTAACTTCAACCTACCAGGCTCCTCCATCCATGGGATTTTCCAGGCAAGAGTACTGGAGTGGGGTGCCATACCTCCTTGGCCTGGTTGAATTTAGACTTCCTTCAGCTTTCAGATCAGACTTTCTTGAAAACCCTACCACCATCATCATCTAAAATGGTGCCTCAATCTCTCTTATAGAACCATCATTTTAAATTAGAGCACTTAGAGTAATTATAATATGGTATTTAATTTTGTTTAATTGTCCAATTCTCCATTTTTTGCTCTACTGCTTGGTATGGAATATTGCATGCTTATGATTTTTAAATGAAGAGGAGGATCATCTTGGGAACACCAGATTTTAGTTAAGGATATTAGGGATTCATTGACTACGTTTTAATTGAAATATATTTGACAAATAATATTATGTTAGTTTCTAGTGTACAGCATAGTGAAGTTAACAGTCAAATACATTACAAAATGGTCACTATATGAAGTCTAGTAACCAATATTCAGTTCAGTTCAGTTCCGTTCAGTCGCTCAGTCGTGCCCGACTCTTTGCGACCCCATGAATCGCAGCACGCCAGGCCTCCCTGTCCATCACCAACTCCCGGAGTTCACTCAGACTCGCGTCCATCGAGTCAGTGATGCCATCTAACTATACAAAATTATTACTGTATTATTGGCTATATTCTTTATGCTGTATACCTTATCTATTTATTTATTTTTACCTGGAAGTTTATACTTCTCAATTCCCTTCATCCATTTCGCCAGCCTCATGCTGCTTACCTTCTGGCAACCAGCAGTTTGTTATCTGTATCTAAAAGTCTATTTCTATTTTGTTTATTTGTTCACATACTTTTTTAAAAGATCCAACATATAAACATAGAAGTTAGATCACAGGGTATTTGTCTTTCTCTGACTTATTTTATTTAGCATAAAAACCTTTAGGTGGATCCATGTTGTGTTGTCGCAAATGGCAAGATTTCATTTTTATGGCTAAGTAATACTCCGTGTGTGTGTGTGTGTGTGTGTATTACAAATTAAGTACCATATTATAATTACTCTAAGTGCTCTACTTAGAAATGATGATTCTATAAGAAAAGAGATTGAGGCATCATTTTAGATGATGATGGTGGTAGGGTGTATATATACATCTTCATCTATTGATGAACATTTAGGTTGCTTCCATATCTTGGTTATTGTAAATAATGCTGTGGTGAATATAGTAGTGAATATATCTTTATGAATTCGTGTTTTTGTTAACTTTAGGTAAGTATCCTGAACTGGAATTGCTAGATCCTAACATTCAGAAAACTAAGATCATGGCATCTGGTCCCATCACTTCATGGGTAATAGATGGGGAAACAATGGAAACAATATCAGACTTTATTTTGGGGGGCTCCAAAATCACTGCAGATGGTGACTGCAGCCATGAAATTAAAAGATGCTTACTCCTTGGAAGGAAAGTTATGACCAACCTAGATAGCATATTAATAAGCAGAGACATTACTTTGCCAACAAAAGTCCGTCCAGTCAAGGCTATGGTTTTCCCAGTGGTCATGTATGGATGTGAGAGTTGGACTGTGAAGAAAGCTGAGCGCTGAAGAATTGATGCTTTTGAACTGTGGTGTTGGAGAAGACTCTTGAGAGTCCCTTGTACTGCAAGGAGGTCTAACCAGTCCATCCTAAAGGAGATCAGTCCTGGGTGTTCATTTGAAGGAGTGATGCTGAAGCTGAAACTCCAATACTTTGGCCACCTCATGTGAAGAGTTGACTCATTGGAAAAGACCCTGATGCTGGGAGGGATTGGGGGCAGGAGGAGAAGGGGACAACAGAGGATGAGATGGTTGGAGGGCATCACAGACTCGATGGACATGAGCTTGGGTAAACTCCAGGAGTTAGTGATGGACAGGGAGGCCTGGCGTGCTGCGGTTCATGGGGTTGCAGAGAGTCAGACACGTGAGTGACTGAACTGAACTGATGGTAGTTCTATTTTTTGTTTTTTCTGAGGACCCTCCATACTGTTTTCAACAGTGACTACACTAATTTATATTCCCACCGACAGTGTATGAATATTCCGTTTTCTTCACATCCTCACTATCACTTGTTTTCTCTTGTCTTGTTGATTGATAATGGCCATTCTAAAAAGGTGAGATATTTTGTGGGTTTGATTTGCATTTCCTTGATGTTTAATGATATTGAGTACCTTTTCATGTGTCTATCGGCCATTTGCAGGTCTTCTTTGGAGAAATATTTTCCAGGTCATCTGCTCATTATTTAATCAGATTGTTTTTCTTTAATATTGGGTTACATGATTTCTTTATATAATTTGGATATCAGAAACTTATTAGAGAAATTGTTTTTTTATTTAACATTTACAATGATACAGTAGGAAGCTTTAGTAAAGGGCAGGAAAAACTGGAGAAAGTTTGGGAAGGGGAAGGTCTGAACCATATTCAGGCTAGTTCAAAACAAACCAGTCAGATAACAGAGTTTTTGTAATTTACAATTCATGTAACTTACAATTAGCATATAGGCATATAGGAGTTGAAAGTGGAGAGAGAGGAGAAATAGTGACTGGATTGTACCGGGAAAAAAAAGAAAGAAAAACTAGAATGTGATCAAGGCACTAGAGAAGGGAAGTTTGTTGTTTCCAAGTTTCAGTTGGATTTTCACAGTGTTACAGCTTGTGTAACAAGGGCTGAGATCAACCCTGGGATTTCTTTGGAAGGAATGATGCTAAAGCTGAAACTCCAGTACTTTGGCCACCTCATGCGAAGAGTTGACTCATTGGAAAAGACTCTGATGCTGGGAGGGATTGGGGGCAGGAGGAGAAGGGGACGACCGAGGATGAGATGGCTGGATGGCATCACGGACTCGATGGATGTGAGTCTGAGTGAACTCCGAGAGATGGTGATGAACAGGAAGGCCTGGCGTGCTGCGATTCATGGGGTCGCAAAGAGTCGGACACGACTGAGTGACTGAACTGAACTGAACTGAACAGCTTGTGTAAACCCTGGACATATATTTTTGGAAAAGTATGTATTGACATATAACATGGGGTCAAAGTCTTCTCAAATTTGCTGTTCAAGCTGGGCAGAACAGGTCTTCAGGACCTGGAATTTCCAGAGGTATCTGCAGTTGTGTCACCTGATTGTTGTTGACCTGATAGCTAACTCTTCTTCTTGTCATTTCTGGAGCTGAGCCCTGAGGCTGGATGCTGGATCACATGCTCCCCTTCAGGCTGTGTACATTGTGAAGGCTCTGGTTTTTACTTTGCTATTATGAGGGCTCTTAGTCTCATAGCTTTACTTCCTAGCTTTCTGCCTCATTGGACACTCAGGATTTTAGAAATTGTCCACCATCCTGGGCTGACCAACCACTTCTAAAGTTCTACCCAAAAACACAGCAGTGGGGAAGGGATCAAGCCCAAAGGGTTTAAATGGCCAGATATGGCTAGACTAGATGAATAAAGGGGAAAATTCCAAGTGTATGACTATATAGGTACAGAGTTTCAACAGTCACATTTGACTTCCAAATTTATAGATAATGTATTAATACAAGGTCTTCTTTTTCAGATCTCTTTAGATCATGGACAACCAAAGTAAGTCGTTTGATTTGCTTATGTCCCACCCTATAATCTTAATTTTGTTGTTAAAAGGTTATCTATCATAATGTTTTATTAAGTTCTGGAAACTATACAATTTGCTTTGTGTTGTTTATCTTTCAGAATTCAGTGTATAGTTTAGTATCTGTACTATAGAGAAGATGTAGACAAATATCCAATACCACCTATTTTTCTTCAAAAAATAAAAAGATATTTTAGAGAAACTTAAGAAATTCTAGGGGAGGAGAGGAGAGTGGAAAAGCTGGCTTAAAATTCAACATTCAAAAAAAATTAAAATCATGGCACCCAGTCCCATCACTTCATGGCAAATAGAAGGGGAAAAAATGAAACAGTGACAGATTTAATTTTCTTGGGCTCCAAAATCACTCTGATGGTGACTATAGCTAGGAAATTAAAAAATGCTTACTCCTTGGAAGAAAAGTTATGACAAACCAAGACAGTGTATTAAAAAACAGAGACATCACTTTGCCAACAAAGGTCCATACAGTCAAAGCTATGGTTTTTCCAGTAGTTATGTATGAATGTGAGAGTTGGACTAGAAAGAAAGCTGACTGCCGAAGAATTCATGCTTTTGAACTGTGGTGTTGGAGAAGACTCTTGAGAGTCCCTTGGACTGCAAGGAGTTCCAACCAGTCCATCCTAAAGGAAATCAGTCCTGAATATTCATTGGAAGGACTGATGGTGAAGCTGAAATTCCAATACTTTGGCCAGGTGATGCAAAGAACTGACTCATTTGAAAAGATCCTGATGCTGAGAAAGATTGAAGGCAGAAGAAGGGGACGATAGGGGGTGAGATGGTTGGATGGCATCACCAACTCGATGGACATGAGTTTGAGCAAACTCCGGGAGTTGGCGATGGACAGGGAAGTCTGGCATGGCATGCTGCAGTCTATGGGGTTGCAAAAAGTCGGACACAACTGAGCAACTGAACTGACTGACTGATCATGGGGCATGATCCTATTCATAATATTGTGGCTTGCTAATATTCTGTTGAGGATTTTGCCTTTGTATTGCAAATTTATTGACTTGTAATTTACTTTTTTATAGGTTCTCTAATGGGGATTTCCTTGTATATAACTCTTTGTTTTTCTCTTGCTGTCTTTAGAATTCCTTTTTTTATATTTAATTTCTGACATTTTAATTTGATATGTCTTTGTGTGGGTCATCTTGTTAGGGACCCTTTTTGCTTCCTCTATCTGGATATCTGTTTCCCTCTTTAGGTTTGGGAAGTTTCAGCTATAATTTTTTCAAATACATTTTTTACACTTCTTTCTCTCTTGTCCTTCTGCAACTCCCATAATGCAAATGTTGGCACATTTAATGTTACCCCAGACATTTTGTATGTTGCTTTCATTTTTTTTTTTTTTGTCTTTCTGTCTGCTATGCTGTCTTCCAGATCATATAGGCATTCAATTATTTTGTCTTTCAAATCATGTATGCATTCTTCTGTTTCATTTAGTCTGCTACTCATTAAATCTAGGGTGCTTTTCTTTTTTTAATTTCATATACTGGATTGTTTTGATTGGGGCTTTTTTATACTTCCTAAATCCTTGTTAAGATGATCTGTATTTAGATCAATTCTCTCCCTTAACTTAGTCAACATATTTACTACCAACATTATAGATTTTTATCTGGTAAATTTTTTACTTCTGTTTTATTTATTTTTCAGAGGTATCTCCTGATTTTTCAATTGAGAATAGTTACTCTGTCTTTTCAGTTTTCTTAGCTTTCTCTGCCTCTATTAATTTAGGTGAAACAATTACCTGTTGTGGTCTTGAAAGGGTGTTCTTTTATAAAAGCATCCCTCTACAGATGCGAGGGCTAGATGTGATGAACATCAATCACGCTTCCTTAGCATGTACTGACACCTATCACCTTGGTAGGGGGTGTGACTGGTGATGGAGGAGCTAGAGCTGGAGCAGGCTGTGAGGCAGAACTTCCTCTCTGCTCAGTGGCCATCACCACCCTTTCCAGTAGTGGGGTCTGCTCTCATGTTGCTGGAGCAAAAGTCCTGAAGGTTGAGCTCCAGCTGGCTCTGTTCTCTTTAAGTGTGTGTTCTTCCTTTTCCTCACACCAGGCTCTTTGCCCCAAAGGTGGGGATGGGCGAAGCAAGTGGAACTCAGTGCTTACAGAGGTCCAGTGCTCTGCTTATTTAGGCACCTGTGGCTCTGCTCAGATATGGCCAGTAGTGGGTTTCTCCCTGGTTGTGCCCTTCCCCTCCTCAGATCTAGAGCTGCTCTGTTGCATGGAGTGGGCTGGATTGCACTGTTTCCTCAGCTGAGGCTGAGACACACAACATAAAGGTCATGGGAATTCCAGCTGCCTTCGGAAGTCTAGGCTGCTTCTGGGGCACCACTTGAGTAAGCAACCCCAATGGCCACCACCATCCCACCTGAGCTGTCCTCTGGGCACCCAGGCAGTCTCTGTCCCTAGGTCAAGTATTTAGCCTGGTCCTGGCCACCCTAGAGCTAAAGCAGAGCTGTGGTGTGGTGCAGTGTGGTGTGAGTAGGGCTGTGGTTGGCATTCACTTGCTTGGAGAGTGTGGTGAGGTGGCAGTCACTACGGCAGACCCCTCTTCACCCTTCCTGGGGGAGAGTCAACACCCCTCATGGATGGAGTCTAAGATTCTCTACCCTTTTTAGAAAGAAAGCATTTCTCCAAGCAGCCACAGAGGCTTGCCTCCCCCACACAGGACCCTAGGACTAGGACATCCAGTTTATTGTTCAACCTGCTCACTTGCCAGGGCAAGTATCCACGCATGTGATCTCCTGTTTTCTCTGAGTCCCCTCCCAGGGCACAGGTACTGACCCAATCACTTGTCTTCACTTTATACCCGATTACATGTGTATCTCTGATACCTCCTCGGTTGCAGGAGTTGTTCTGCCAGTCTCCATGAGAACTCTTCCACATGTCCATGTATTGATATGTTTGTGTTGGGAGGTAAGCTGCATGTCCTTTTACTCTACCATTGGTCTCCCTCTGAAAAAGTCTTTTAAGTCTTACTGTTTATAATGTTTTGTCATCAGTGTTCTACTTAAACATATTTATAAATGGCCTATTCTTAGTATTAAGTTTTGTGTAGCTTTTGCAATTAAAATATGTTGGGATACAGTCTTTTCAAATTATATTACATTTTTATGGAATTGCTTTTCTATGTACATATAAGCTTATAAAGTTTCACTGTTTACAAATTTTCATGGAATATAAGAATATATGCTTACTAAATTCTTCCCACACTGTGCTTATTAAATATTTAAGATAATTTTGCCTTTGATACTTTTTACCTTCTTTTGTTCTCAAATCATATTTTCCAGAGAGCTACAGTATGAAATTTTAAAATGCTATTTGTAACTTAAGGATCAATCAACTTTTTTTTTTTTTGATGAAAGTGTTTTTGGAAAGGGATAAACCATGGATTAAAACCCCAGGCAAATGGTTAACCCAGGGAAATATCTGGACAGTTTACTAGATGGAATGACATGCCTTCACCTGTATACCAAATTCTCAGTAAGAACATTATAATGTTTGGGAATGGATAATTCTTTATTTCAGCATGCTGTTCTGACCACTTCAGGATACTTAACAGCATTCTTGGCCTCTATCAACTGTATCCCAGGATCACTCTTGTCTGCAGCTGAAGCAATAAAACCATCTCTAGACCTTGACAAGTATTCTCTGAAGGGGCAAAACCACTGCCAGTTCTATACATATAAGAAGTTCCATTTGTCAAAATTCCAGAATTGTCATTTTTTGTAGAGTGATTTGGTTCTAGAAATGCTAGCTTAAGACCTCTATTTTGGGCCTTCTACCTAATGCCACATCTCATTTCCGTGAAGGCATTCCAGAATATGTATGTGACATTGTTGATCTGTTTTCACTTCCTTAGGTTTCAACCATATTTGCATATGAATTTTGAAGAGTAAGTGTAAGGATGTGGAACAACTCTATATACAAGCCAAAACCCACAGATAGAAATGGATATGAAACAACAGATATTTTCCTGAAAAATTGTTGAACTATAAAAACACAAACCGTAAGCTTCATAGAAACAGGATTTCTGAGTAGAAATTTTTAGTTTGTAGATAACTAAAAGAATTGAAATCTTAACTTTTCTGTGCAGTTACAAATAATTACACTTGTTCATATTTTAGCATCTCTGGAACATTCTGGCTGTCCTACCCTGCAGGCTGGCAACAGTGAAACCCAGGCTGAAAATCATATCCAGGATAACAATCCTGAAACCCAAGCTGAATATCCCAGTCCCCAGCCTGCATACTCTGAAACACAGATTGACTATCTATTCATCCAAGGTAGAGAAACAGGATGTGATCTAGTTGACATTCCGGTCCAAAACCAGCAAATGTCTCTTCAGCCAAATATACCTGCAAAGCTACTATGTATTACGGAACAAATACCTTCATCAGACTATCCACCAGGGTTAGAATATTTAAATCAGGTAATTTCAAACACATAAAAGACTCTTAACAAGTAAAATTGTGCTTCCAGTTTACTTAATGACATTAGCAAATAACTAATTCACAAAAGTCTGAAATA
Source organism: Cephalophus harveyi (assembly GCA_006410635.1). Classification (NCBI taxonomy): domain Eukaryota; kingdom Metazoa; phylum Chordata; class Mammalia; order Artiodactyla; family Bovidae; genus Cephalophus; species Cephalophus harveyi. The sequence continues at coordinate 7,836 of SJYT01014969.1, read as the reverse complement.
GTAAAACAACATTTCTTGCTAACAAACTAATTCTTCTAAGCAAGGTTTACTAATAAAGTGAAATATCAATGTCTTAGGAAATTGTATTTTTCTATGATCTTGAATATAATCTGCAATTAAGAGCCAACAGCAAACTTTTACTAAACATTATCTCCCAGGCTTTGTTCCTAAATGTACTGCATATAACAATGCATTTAATCTGTTAGAAGTTCTTTGATAGTGGGTTGCCATTTCCTCTTCCAAGGGATTTTCCCAACCCAGGTATTGAACCCACATCTCCTGGGTCTCCTGTATTGGCAGGCGGATTCTTTACCACTTGAGTAACCTGGGAAACCTATGATATGTAGGTGCTATAATTGTCACCATTTTCTCAAAGAGGAAACTGAGGCCTAAAGAAAGTTAAATAATTTGCTCAGCATCAAAATGCACAGGAAGTAGAAATGGTTTTTTACGGCTGGAACCTTGGTTTTGGATTCTATGCCCTTTAATCCTAACACTAAATAATTTTTAGCAGTTAAAAACAAATATAAAATAAACTTTAGTGTTCAACAATTTTTATATGACTTACCTTTCTATTGTAATTAATAAAATTACATTTTATGTTGTTTTTATTCTTTTGAAGACCCAATTTTATAAATGCAACCATAAAGTGGGAGAAAGTAATAGATTATAATGTACTACGTGATAACTTGTCTCAGCAAAATAAGGTTTTACATTTGTTTGATGTTAGAAATCTCAAAGGTAAAGTAGAATAGGAAGTTCTGTGTGCCCAAACTATATAAAGCTAAATATTCCTGTGTCATTCAAACATTTTTCCAAAAAAATGAGTTGTGTCTCTTATACTCTCTGAACTAATTTTATATACCAAAATATATTTGAGCATAATATAAGAATTTTATTAGTTCATATATTCTGCAAGAAATAGACTTTTTAAAATCAAGAACTCACAAAATATGTAAAAGTTATCACCTACTAGAACTGCAGTCCACCAGGCTCCTCCATCTATGGGATTTTCCAGGCAACAGTACTGGAGTGGGGTGCCATCGCCTTCTCCATATGATGATCTTATGTACACTTAAAAAGAAAAATTGAGATTTATAGTAAAAAAAAATCTGTTTATATGGATAAAATGGTCTTAATAGTTCCTAAAGCTCTTCTAGAAAGATCAGTGTTCTCATTTTTAAGGGTTTTTTTGTTTTTTTTGTTTGTTTGTTTGTTTGTTTGTTTTTTTACTGTGGTGGTTTAGTAGCTAACTTCTGTCTGACTCTTGTGACCCCATGGACTGTAGCCAGCCAGGCTCCTCTGTCCATGGAATTTTCCAGGCAAGAATACTGGAGTGGATTGCCATTTCCTTCTCCAGGGGCTCTTCCCAACCCAGGAACCAAACCTAGATCTCCTGAATTGCAGGCAGATTCTTTACCAACTAAGCTATGAGGGAAGCCCCTTTCTTTTAGTGTATGTAAGTCATTTTATTTCACTTGAATCTGCCCACATTAGTAGTGAACACATTCAATAGGTATTTTGTCATTTATAAATATATATGTATATAATTTATGTTACATTTTAGTTTTACACTAACAAGTATGTAAACTATCATTAAATATTGACAGTATTGATAATTATTATAATTATATGCATTCTTAAAAATATAAAAACATAATTTGGTTGGCTTAAAAATCATCTGACATATGCTTATAGCTTAAATTTTTGTTTACTATAATAGGTAAATCAAATCCTGATTCATCAGCAAATTGAACTTTCAGAAGGTATGTATTCCTTGTATTGATTATATTTCTAGAAAGAGGAGATATTTATGCAGATTAAGGCATGTCATCAACCACAAATACAATACTTTCAGTGATGTTGGACCATAAAACTGGTTTTTTACCAAAGTCTCTCTTTGTGGTAATGAATTGGATACAGTAACTCATTTCTTGAAATTAGCGGGAGTCAAGTGGCAAAATACTATTCATCTGGACATCTGTCATGATAAGGACTCTAACTTAGAAGGAAAACAATCAAAATATACTTTTGTTCCCTCTCCTCTCTAGACATCATTTCAGGGAATCTGTCACTTTATCTGTGCTTCCCTGTTGGCTCATACAGTAAAGAATCCACTTGCAATGCAGGAGACCTGGCTTCTATCCTTGGATTAGAAAGATCTCCTGGAGGAGGGCATGGCAATCCACTCTAGTACTCTTACCTGAAGAATCCCCATGGACAGAGGGGCCTCGTGGGCTACAGTCTATGGGGTCACAAAGAGCCAGACACGACTTTACCTGACTTCTATAACTTCACCTATTTTCTCCCGAGTTTATGACAACCTTGACATTGGCACAGAGCTACTGGCAGTAGTTCATGTTAACTTATTATCATGTACTAACAGTTGTTGTTTAGTCACTAAGTCGTGTCTGACTCTTTTGCAACACCATGGACTGGAGCCCTCCAGGCTCCTCTGTCCATGGGACTTCCCAGGCAAGAATGCTGGAGTGGGTTGCCATTTCCTTCTCCAGGGGATCTTTCTGACCCAGGGATTGGACCTGTGTCTCCTGCATTGCAGGCAGATTCTTTACCACGTAGCCACCAGGGAAGCCATTCTAACTTACCTTACTACATTTCCAAATAGATTGACTTTTCTGAATTTGGATGTGGATGTTTTAGAAAATTGTATTCCTGTTCAGTCCCTCTTGGGAGTTCAGATGAACCCTAGAAGACCTGTATTCCATGGGCTCTGTTCCATGGACTGAATTACCAGCTCAGATGAGGGGACCCTGCAATGCTGGAGAGTGCTGACCAGTAGCCCAGTAGACTGGCTTCCTAGAAGAGCACTCCTGCTTATGCTAAATGACTCCTTTGATCCTACCAGATGTTTCTAGTGCTTTCCATGTGGAAGAATAAATTCAGGATCTAGTGAGATACTGCACAACTGCTGCCAGAAGAAAGAGAACCTACGTAGATTGATGAACAACAGTGTCTTCCTTCCAGATATAAGGAGTTTAGTGAAAACTGTTAGTTATAGAATACATCTGTAAATCCATCTTTATTGGTGGACAGTTCCTTTCCAGTAGTAGCTTCAGAACCCAAATTTTAATAGCAGAGTAATGGTTTTGGTTAAAATATACAATTATCACCTATTATATTTAAATTACCTATAATGGGACAGTTAAAGATAGTGTCAGAGCAGGCTCCTAAAATCATCTCCTCTTATGAGCACAATGTATCTACAGCTACCCACAGAAAACTTCCCTCTGAAAGAAATCCAGAAACTAGCTGAATGACTTTATATATTGGGCAAATGAAAAATTAGTAAGATAAAACAAAATACTGACTTACTTCACTCTGTATAATAGGCTCTAGGTTCACCCAAGGAGACGCAGATATAAAGAACAGACTTATGGTCACAGTGTGGGAGGAAGGGGTGGGATGACTTGAGAGGGCAGCATTAAACATATTCATTACCTTATATAAAATATGGTAAATATGGTGAGAATTTGCTGTGTGATGCAGGAAACCTAAAGCCATTGCTCTGTGATAACCTAGATGGTTGGGTTGGGGAGGGAGGTGGGAGGGAGGTTTAAGAGGGAAGGGACATATGTATACCTATGGCTGATTCATGCTCATGTATGGCAGAAGGCATTACAATACTGTAAAGTAATTATCTTCCAATTAAAAACAATAAATTTTTAAAAATACTGAAATGGTTAGGAGAGGCTATGACACAGCCATGCCATAAACCCCTCTCTTAGCATAGGAACTGGGCTCACACAGAGTTGGACATGACTGAAGTGACTTAGCAGCAGCAGCAGCAGCAGCATAAGAACACAGACCAAGAGGGAACTCACACCTCTCAGCTTCTCCCTGAGGAATGAAGAGTTTGACCTAACAGCTGGTGCCCCAACTTTTAAGATTCCTGTCAGAGAGATGGGTCCACCAAAACCTCTAACTTTGAAAACCATTGGGGCTTACATCCATGAGATCCAAAAAGCTACAAAGAGCTCAAAGACAGTTTGTAGGGGCTCATTTGACTCACCATATCTAATTCCTTAAGGCCCAACACATAGGCATCAGACTGACACAAGCCCATCTTTCTGTGAAAGTACTCTCTTTGCTTAAATAAAAAAACACTTTTTAAAATTTTATTTTTGGGTGCAGGTTCTAATTTAACACACATAAAGGTACTTACCACTATCTCCAGAGACCATGGAGGCCAATAGAAACCTACTTATCTACTTTATACTCTGAGGTCACTGATGTCTTCAAAAAGGAGTTTATACCCATGCCTGGCATCCCTAGCTTTTTTGGCTGCCACCCACAGGACAAACCTCTGGAGGCCAGCAAGGCCTGTGTCCATGTGTTCAGCAGGATGGTAGCAAACAAAGAAATAGTCTTAACTGGTTATTCCCATTGCTCACGAAAAGAGAGAAATATCCACCTCCCAGTCTTTTCCTGAAAGAATGTATTTGTGTACTTTACAAAAGTTATTGCCTGCGAGTCTTCATCTAGGTGTGGAATGAAATCCTATTCTTTGGGACACTGACAGGTCTTAGAACATCCTCAACCACAGTTGCCCACTGTGAATATAGAAGGCTGCTTATACAATCACAAGTTTGAGAGACAATGAAGAGCTAGGACAGGGTTGAATGAGATGTCTCACCTCCTCCTTGAGGCCACTCAAGACTGAAAGAGGTGTTTTATCTAATGTATATAAACCAACGCTGGGTGTCAAGAAAATAAAGAAACAGAGGATTATATTATAAACAAAAGAAAAAGATAAAAACTTGGAAAAGGACATTAATTAAATGGAGATAAATTATTTACCTGCTAAAGAGTTCAATATAATGATTATAAAGATACTCACCATGGTTAAGAGAAGAATGCATAAATAAAGTGAGAATATCAACAAGGGATAGAAATATAACAAAGTATTAAACATATGCACAGAGCTAAAGAACAAATGAAATGGTGGAAATTTCAAAAAGGGTTCAATAGCAAAATAGATGAAGATGAAGCAGAAAAATGGATCCGCAAATCTGAAGACAGGTAGTGGAATTAATGCAAACAGATGATCAAAAAAGAAGGAAAAAGAGTGAAGATAACTTAAACCATTTTAAGTTTTGGGACAATATCCAAGTGGGCTAATATGCACATTATAGGGATTGAGAGGAAAGAGAAAAGATGTAAACTGTGGTATCAAATATATAAAATATGATTAATGGGGATAGGAAAAACGTGGATCTCTAGAATATGTTCAAACTCAAGTTCTTTACAACTGCAAGAGAACTGTTATGTTTTATGTAAGATTTATGGTAACCACAAAACTAACAGATAAAAGATAAAGAGAAAGGAATATAAGAATATTACTACAAAAATTATAAAAGCATGAAGATACAAATAGATACAAAGAATTATCAAACAGCAGAAAACAATTAAGAAAATAACAATATTAAATCCATAACTATCAGTAGTTGCTTTAAATGTAAATGGTCTAAATTCTCAAAAAAAAAAAAAAAAAAAAAGAGTGGCTGAATGGATTTAAAAATAAAAAACATGGCCCAACTATATGTTGTTACAAGAAACACTTCAGCTTTGAGAATACACACAAGTGAAAGTCAAGGGAGAGAAAAAAATATCCCAAGAAAATTTTAACCAAAGAAAGTTGGAATAGCTATACTGATATCAGACAAAATATGAGGGCTTCCCTCCCTGGTGGCTCAGACAGTAAAGAATCTGCCTGCAATGCAGGAGACCTGGATTCAATCCCTGGGTTGAGAAGATCCCGTGGAGAAGGAAATGGCAATCCACTCCAGTATTCTTGCCTGAAGAAGTCTATGGACAGAGGAGCCTGGTGGGTTACAGTCCATGGGATTGCAAAGAGACTAACATTTTCAACTGAGAGACTAACATTTTCACTTTAATATCAGACAAAATAGCTTTCAGTCAAGGACCATAATAAGAGGCAAAAAAGATCACTAAGTAGTTACAATCCACCAGGAGGATATAAATTTGTAAATATTGGTGCACTGCTTTAAGTATCTGTATATATAAAAGCAAATATTAACAAGCCTAAAGAGAGAAATAGACAAACATAAAATGATACTAGGGGACTTTAATACCTCACTTTACACAACAGACACGTCATCCAGGCAAAAACCAATAAGGAAACATTGGACTTACACAATACCTTTTAACCAGGTGGACTTAAAAGACATTTACAGAACATTCCATCCAAAAGAAGCAGAACACATATTTTTCTTAAGTGCAAAGGAACATTTTCAGGATACATCATATATTAAGTCACAAAACAAGCCTTAATAAATCTAAGAAAACTGAAATAATATGAAACATTTTTTTTTTTTTTCAAAAATAGTCTGAAAGCAGAAACCAAGTACAAGAAGAAAACTAGAAACTTCACAAATGTGTGGAAAATTGAACAACCAAAGGGTCAGAGAATAAATAGAAGATAACTCAGGAAAATATCTTGAGACAAATGAAAATGGAAATACTACATACCAAAATGATGGGATGCAGGAAAAGCAGTTATAAGTTCATAGCAATAAATGCAACATTAAAAGATAAGAAAGATCACAAATAAACACCTGACTTTATATATCAAAGAATCAGAAAAAGAACAAATTAAGCCAAAAACTAGTAGAGGGAAAAAAATAAGAAAGATCAATAGAATTAAGAGAATGTTTGTTGAAAACACAAAATAGGCAAACATTTAGCTTGACATACCAAAAAAAAAAAAAATGTGACTCAAATAAAAACTGAGAGAAAGATGTTACAACTGACACCAAAAAAATGAAAAGCATTATAAGAGACAACCATGAACAAGTACATCCCAACAAACTGGACTACCTAAATGGATAATTCCAAGAAACATCTGACAAACCAAGACTGAATACTTAAAGAAGTAGCACATTTAAGAAGACCAGTTATTAATAAGGATATGGAATCTGTATTTGAAAACTTCTCAGTAAACAAAAGTCCAGGACTGGATGGCTTTAATAGTGATTAATATTGGACATTTAAAGATGCATTAATATTTATGCTTCTCAGAAAGATGTTATCAGTCTGCTTGTGGTTTAAGGTGTGAGTGTGGTCCCCCACATGTCATCGTGTATACTTATTTTCTCTGTAGCAATTTAGTTTATTAAGAGAAGGAGCCTCTAATATGCTGCTTGGGAATGATAAGCCTGACTTTTGGCACTATAGTGCAGAGTGAGGGAGTTACTCTACCCAAGGATGAACCCAGGCCAGAGTCTCTCTACAGGAGAGGCCCTACAGGAGAGGCCCTACAGGAGAGGCCCTACAGGCTGGTATTTAGACTCACAAGCTTACCCACACATCTCAACCCATACTCTGGTCCTCGGGCTTGCCAAGATGTTGGCCAAGTCCACTTCCAGCTTTGTGAATGAGGCTTCTCAGGAGATACTGGCCTATGGTTCTATTGGTAATGATGTGGTCCTCTCTCTCAGAAGATCACAGATCATACCAGCAAGGAAGAAGCAAACATTACCGCAGTAACACAATGTGATGATGTTAGATTTCAGCATGTTTCAGTTCAGTTCAGTCGCTCAGTCGTGTCCGACTCTTTGCGACCCCATGAATCGCAGCACGCCAGGCCTCCCTGTTCATCACCATCTCTCGGAGTTCACTCAGACTCACATCCATCGAGTCAATGATGCCATCCAGCCATCTCATCCTCAGTCGTCCCCTTCTCCTCCTGCCCCCAATCCCTCCCAGCATCAGAGTCTTTTCCAATGAGTCAACTCTTCGCATGAGGTGGCCAAAGTACTGGAGTTTCAGCTTTAGCATCATTCCTTCCAAAGAAAT
>SJYT01014953.1:5109-47288 GCA_006410635.1 Cephalophus harveyi | reverse complement strand
ATTGATATTTCTCCTGGCAATCTTGATTCCAGCTTGTGCTTCTTCCAGCCCAGCATTTCTCATGATGTACTCTGCTTATTTAACTTATATGCAGAGTGACACCACCCTTATGGCAGAAAGTGAAGAGGAGCTAAAAAGCCTCTTGATGAAAATGAAAGAGGAGAGCGAAAAAGTTGACTTAAAGCTCAACATTCAGAAAACTGAGATCATGGCATCTGGTCCCATCACTTCATGGGAAATAGATGGGGAAACAGTGGAAACAGTGTCAGACTTTATTTTTTTGGGGTCCGAAATCACTGCAGATGGTGACTGCAGCCATAAGATTAAAAGATGCTTACTCCTTGGAAGAAAAGTTATAACCAACCTAGATAGCATATTGAAAAGCAGAGACATTACTTTGCCAACAAAGGCCCATCTAGTCAAGGCTATGGTTTTTCCTGTGGTCATGTATGGATGTGAGAGTTGGACTGTGAAAAAAGCTGAGCACCGAAGAATTGATGCTTTTGAACTGTGGTGTTGGAGAAGACTCTTGAGAGTCCCCTAGACTGAAAGGAGATCCAACCAGTCCATTCTGAAGATCAGCCCTGGGATTTCTTTGGAAGGAATGATGCTGAAGCTGAAACTCCAGTACTTTGGCCACCTCATGAGAAGAGTTGACTCATTAGAAAAGACTCTGATGCTGGGAGGGATTGGGGGCAGGAGGAGAAGGGAATGACAGAGGATGAGATGGCTGGATGGCATCACTGACTTGATGGACGTGAGTCTGAGTGAACTGCAGGAGCTGGTGATGGATAGGGCGGCCTCGGGTGCTGTGATTCATGAGGTCGCCAAGATGCAGACACGACTGAGTGACTGAACTGAACTGAACTGAACTGATGCAGTCTAGTGAAAAGTCAAAGAGTCCGTGCTCAGACATTCAGCCATATCTGACTCTTTGTTGCCCATTCTCTGTCTGTGGGACTTTCTAGGCAAGAATATTGAAGTGGGTTGCCATTTCCTATTTTAGTGGATCTAAAGACTGCCTTACAGTTAGAGACAGATTCATGGTCAACCAGTCTGGGAGCTGATTGATCAGTTAAAAGCAGATCCCTAAACAAGTAATTATTTTCTTGGTAAGGTGCCTTTAATTCAGGAGAAAATAACACAGTAGCACAAAGACCATCCTGCTTTGAACTTGTTAGCTGGTAGCAGAGACTTTTGCATTGCTTGAGTTTTCACATGAGAGATATGTATATTTTCAGATGCTAGGCCCTGAGCTCCAGCTCTGCATCTCCTTTCCCACCACTTTTTGTCTTACATCACAGAGAAATAACTCATCTAAAAATGTATCTAGTGTAGAGAAAGGTTTGGTGTTGACACTACTGGAATCACTTTCTGCCTTTTTGTTGTTGTTATTGTCTGTTTCTTTAAATGCAACCTGGGATGAAATCCCTATTTCTCTATGTGTTAGTGTTCTCAATTAAATTTATTTTTTTGATTTTTCAATTACGTGTAATTGGTAACTGATCAAGTGATTAGGAGTTATGTCTTTAGCTATGAAATTGACCCTGACAGAGGAAACCAAGACAATCTAGACAGATTGTCTGCCTTGATGTCTCAGAAATTTTTCAATAAATATATAATAACAAATAATGATTTTTGCAGAAACATGCATTATGAATGTCACAGTATTTGAAAACATAAAATGTGGGTGGTAATAATGAATAATAATAAACTTATTGAACACCTACTCTGGATAAATCTCTAGGTCTCATCTTGGCTTTGAGTGCCAATCATTGCAAATTTCTCTTTCATCCTGCAGCATTCAGCATTTTCCAATGGACACATCACTTTTAGCCAAAATTCTCAAAGTACTGCTCTGGAACAACAAGCATTGGTGGGATTAGAATTAGTTACATAGCACACATAATTAATGTTTACTGTGATGATAATAAAGTAAGAAAATGGATTTTGCTACTAACGCATATATATGTAATTTAGAAAGATGGTAATGATAACCCTGTATGCAAGACAACAAAAGAAACACAGATGTATAGAACAGTCTTTTGGACTCTGGGAGAGAGCGAGGGTGGGATGATTTGGGAGAATGGCATTGAAACATGTATAATATCATATATGAAAGGAATAGCCAGTCCAGGTTCAATGCATGATACTGGATGCTTGGGGCTGGTGCACTGAGATGACCCAGAGGTATGGTACAGGGAGGGAGGAGGGAGGGGGATTCAGGATGGGGAACACGTGTATACCTGTGGTGGATTCATGTTGAGGCATGGCAAAACCAATAAAATATTGTAAAGTAAAAAAAAATAAAATTAAATTAAAAAATGGAAAAAAAAAAGAAATTTAAAGCAAACTTTGTCAGTGAGTGGGATAAGAAAGATGAGTTAAGCAAAATGTACAGATATATATTTATATCATATAAATACATTAATAGGGTAAATAATGCCTAAATATGTACTCTATTAATGTATTTATAGTTTAAAATATGCTCATACATTATTTTAGGTATTTATTTATGACCAAGATATTTAAGACATATTACACAAATTCAAATATGTTTGAATCAACTATTTTTCTTGTTAAAAAAATTTGAGGGAAGCCAAAGGAAAAGTGAAGTATCTTAAAGATAAGCAAGGAAATTCACCTTACAAATAGCATGAAAGAAAACTATCTGCCCAGGAATATTGAGGAATAAAGAAGATTGACTCAGAAAATGAGTCCAGTGTTTAAGAAGCATGAAATGAAAAACAATATACAGTTTGCTGTTATAATGTTTTAAGGCATTATGTGTTTTATGTTGGTGTTTATGACAAGATCTAATCTGCCTTGGAAAATTATTTTGACATTGTCATGTACTGAAGATGTGTGTCAAAGAGGCTTTTCTATCCAGTCTATCACAATAGTTTCAGTAATAGATGTCTTATCTTAATATCCTCAATAGTTATCTTTTTATCAGATCTAAAGTATGGTGAAGTTTTGGGAATAAGAGTTAAACAATAACTTTCACTCACCAGAAGGAATAACATAAATATGCTTGTGTGAAATACAGTCATTATGACATATTTGATTGGAATATTTCAGTAGACTTTCTGAGAATTTAGACTGCAATAAAAGTGAATTAGTAATGACATCAAAAAACCTTCCTAAGTGAAACACTGTTCTCTATAAGTCCTTTTTAAGAACAAAAATTATTTATTCATTCATTCGTCAACTTTTTTGCATAAACTTAGCAATAGCCAAGGACTGACTACCATTTGCCAGCTTCATTTCAAGGGGAAAGTAAGTAAGAACCCTTGAAAATGCATTCTGATTATCTTCTGCTGCACCTTAGAAAGATGGAGAACAACCATCTCATTATAATGGTTCACCCAACATCATGGAGCCTAGAAGTTAACTTTGAATTGTCTGAAAACATAATTTATTTCAGCCTCAGTTTTATGAATTTATTTATAATAAGTATCAACCAATTAATTACAATATGTGTGATTCAATTTAAAAGATACTAACAAGCTTTTGTGGCATGATTCTATAGTAAAGCAAATTAATGTATTTTAGGTCAAATTTATTCTTTGTTTATTCTAAAGATGGTTCTGGTAATAGCTTTCTAAGTATAAAAAATACCAAGATAGAAAAAATATTTATATTTAAAAAATTCATATTATTGCCCTTAGTGATCTTCAGTAGCTTCTTAGTTGTATATTTTATATGTAAGATAGCTTGTGTTCAAACTTGATTTTCAGTTCAGTTGCTCAGTCATGTCCAACTCTTTGAGATTTAACTTGATTTTAGTGAGAATGAAATATATTTTAAATGGTGATTTAATATATTATTGTAAAATTAAGTGTATTTCTCACCACATATATGACTTCATGCTCAAATATGTGCACAAAATTTTGTGCTTCAGTTTTCTTGATTGTAAGTGAAGAGCATATATATATGTATATTTTAAAGGATGAATCAATATTGGCAATAAATACAGTCATTTATTACTCAGTGAAAAGACTCCTCTTTTCAGAAGTGCACTGATAATTATTAAACATTTAGAAACTAAACTATTGACTTTCCAACCAGTTTTAAGTCTATGATTCAGAATAATATGTATTCAATATTCAAAGTAACCAATGGTATCACATTGGCAAGGGGCTTAGTGAACCTCAGCTATGCTTATTAAGATGTTATTATTTGATTCTCCTTAAAGGAAGCCAGATAGGTGCTCAAAAATAAATAGGATCCAGGCAACATATAGATTAGAGTGAGTTATCAGAGTTTGTGTTTTGTTTCTTGACCTCTTGCATGTTAAAACTCTGAGACAAGTTCTGGCTCCCTTCTTATTCACATGGGCCCAACATGTCAAAGAAGTAAAAAACTAAACTAATATCCATGAAATATCTGTTAATTGAGCAAAGAAGAAAAAAATCTATTCAAATAGAATGGAATCTGACTAAAATGCTATCAAAATAGTTTATTTTTTGACTGACATTTCCTTAATTAACAAAGCACAAGTCTGGCAATAGAACTAATGCTCCCTGAAGTGGAAGGTCGGAGTTGTAACCTCTGGTCCACCAGGGAAGACTCAAGAGCCTGAAACAGTGAAAAAATATGATGATTTTTTTCTTCTGTGGTTGTCAGTTGTGTTTTAAAAAAGCATCAAAGTGAGAAATGGCAGTTATAAAGAACAGAAAAATATATTTTCATCATTTTAGTCCTTTTAGAGAGATTGTGGTAAAACAATCTTGCCTATGGTTCTGACATATACCTTGTAGCAGAACAGTACATTTGAAAACTTTTGTATTTATTTTCTATATTTAAAAGCCACCTTTTTGAAATTTTGTTTCTATGTAGGTAAATATTATTTACAGTTTGTAGGACACAATGCATTCAATCTATAAATCAGACTTCAAGAACATAAATCTTATTGGCTGTCATATTAGTAAATCAACTCACCTAAATAATTGTGAGACTCTGACAGTGATCCAGACTGGGGGCTTGGAAATTTAGCTATTGACTCACTGTGAACTTGATCTTCTGACATTTTAATGGATTGAGGTCCTGTTTCTGATGGTTCAGTTTATACATGCACATAAACTATTTTGAGCACATCAGAGCCAAGAGCTAAGAGCTGATGTTCAGGTTTGGAGTCAAACTGTCTGTCCTTTGAACTAAGTAGGGAAGGGTAAAGTGGACATCTAATGAGTTTTCACTGTAAGTGCAGTTACTGCACTAAATAATACCATATCCATGTACAACAAAACAAAGTAACACTAAAAAAATGGATACCCCAGAGGGGATGATATATTTCCAGTGTTTTCCCCATCTCTTCAATTCTACTAATTTTGTTATTTATTTATTGTATAAGCTGTGCATGCACACACACTTGTGTGTGTGTATTAAAATGAATGTTGTTACTTTAAGGCATAAAAGCAGCATCTAAGAACATGGAGTCTGATGTTTGAAGTTCTTTAATTCTACTTTCTTCCTTGTATATGGAATTGTTCAGCAATAAATTGTAATCTATGCTGCTTCAATTACTAGTCTTTTCAGATCTGACTGCACTTAATTACTAAAGACATGATCTGTTAAAAGCTACATCTGGAAACAATGTCACTCTCTGTGTTTGGCATTTGAAAGTTAGACTTAAGTTAAATGAATACTTATAACCACAAAGCATTGGAAAAAAAAATTGAGCCATCTTACATTTTTTTATGGATTTAGCTTGAAACGGATAGTGTATGCTATTTACTTACTCAGTATTTATTTTCTGAAATGTCTAGGTATGTTTACACTTTTATCTTAACGTTACCTATGATTCTAAGCATAGATTTCCAGGTAATTACACCTCTGGTATTAAGAGCAGATCTGTCTTTTCAATTTTGTACTCATCAATTTTATATATCAGCGTGGTACACAAAATATTGAATTTAGTGCATAGAGTGTCAAAGGCAATGAAGGGTGTTCCCATTCAAAACCAATTATAATTTTAGAAATAGCACAGGAATTGCTTACAATTTTCTTATAGAATTAAAATACATGCTTCTGTTTAGTCCATGATTATTTGGACTCTTCACAGAAGAGTTGATGAACATGAGTCATTCTACATGGAGCCCATCAGTTGAGCAGATTCTATATTTTGAACCATAGATTTGTCTCACACTGAAAAGATGCCTGGACTTTAAAAAATTATTGTGGTAACATTCTTGTTTTGCTACTTGAGGGTGAATCAATCCAAAGGTAGGAGTGATGTAAAATTGGTAGTATATTTAATTTAAAAATGAGTCATAGCAAACTAAGGGTAATCCAGATACTAGTGGAAGAGAAGAAAATTTGTTTCAAAAATAAGGTAATTTCTATGCCCCAAACAATAACGCTGAAGAAGCTGAAGTTGAACAGTTCTATGAAGACGTATAAGACCTTTTAGAACTAACACCCCCAAAAGATGTCCTTTTCATTATAAAGGACTGGAATGCAAAACCACAAAATCAATAAACACCTGGAGGAACAGGAAAATTTGGCCTTGGAGTACAGAATGAAGCAGGGCAAAGTTAACAGAGTTTTGCCAAGAGAATACATTGGTCATAGCAAACACCCTCTTTCAGCAACACAAGAGAATACTCTACAAATGGACATCACCAGATGGTCAATACTGAAATCAGATGGATTATATTCTTTGCAGCCAAAGATAGAGAAGCTCTATACAGTCAGCTAAAACAAGATCAGAAACTGCCTGTGGCTCAGTTCATGAACTCTTAATTGCCAAATTCAGACTGAAATTGAAGAAAGTAGGAAAAAACAATAGACCATTCATGTATGACTTAAATCGAATCCCTTATGACTATACAGTAGAAGTGAGAAATAGATTTAACGGACTAGATTTGATAGAGTGCCTGATGAACTAGGGACGGAGGTTCATGGCACTGTACAGGAGGCAGGAATCAAGACCATCCCCAAGAAAAAGAAATGCAAAAAAGCAAAATGGCTGTCTGAGGAAGCCTTACAAATTGCTGTGAAAAGAAGAGAAGTGGAAAGCAAAGGAGAAAAGGAAAGATACACCTATTTGAATGCAGAGTTCCAAAGAATAGCAAGGAGAGATAAGAAAGCCTTCCTCAGAGATAGTGCAGAGAAATAGAGGAAAACAATAGAATGGGAAAGACTAGAGATCTCTTCAAGAAAATTAGAGATACCAAGGGAACATTTTATGCAATGATGGGCTCAATAAAAGGCAGAAATTGTATGGACTTAACAGATGCAGAAGATATTAAGAAGAGGTGGCAAGAATACAAATAACTGTACAAAAATATCCTCATAACCCAGATAATCATGATGGTGTGATCACTCACCTAGAGCCAGACATCCTGGAATGTGAAGTCAAGTGGGCCTTAGGAAGCATCACGACAAACAAAGCTAGTGGAGGTGATGTAATTCCAGTTGAGCTATTTCAAATCCTGAAAGATGATGCTGTGAAAGTGTTGCACTCAATATGTCAGGAAATTTGGAAAAGTCAGCTTTGGACACAGGACTGGGAAAGGTCAATTTTCATTCCAACCCCTAAGAAAGGTAACATCAAAGAATGCTCAAACTATCAGACAATTACAGTCATCTCACACGCTAGCAAAGCCATGCTCAAAATTCTCCAAGTCAGACTTCAGCAATACATGAACCATGAACCTCCAGATGTTCAAGCTGGACTTAGAAAAGTCAGAGGAACCAGAGATAAAATTGCCAACATCTGCTGGATCATAAAAAAGAAAATCAACAGAGTTCCAGAAAAAACATCTATTTCTGCTATACTGTCTATGCCAAAGTCTTTGACTGTGTGAATCACAATAAACTGTGGAAAATTCTTCAAGAGATGGGAATATCAGACCACCTGATCTGCCTCTTGAGAAATCTGCATGCAGATCAGGAAGCAACAGTTAGAACTGGACGTGGAACAACAGGCTGGTTTCAAATAGGAAAAGGAGTAAGTACATCATGGCTGTATATTGTTACCCTGCTTATTTAACTTATCTGAAGAGTAGATCACGAGAAATGCTGGGCTAGAGGAAGCACACGCTGGAATCAAGATTTCAGGGAGAAGATTCAATAACCTCAGATATGCAGATGACACCACCCTTACGGCAGAAAGTGAAGAGCCTCTTGAGGAAAGTGAAAGAGGAGAGTGAAAAAGTTGGCTTAAAGCTCAACATTCAGAAAACTAAGTTCTTGGCATCCAGTTCCATCACTTCATGGGAAATAGATGGGGAAACAGTATCAGACTTTATTTTCCTGGGCTCCAAAATCGCTGCAGATGGTGGTTGCAGCCATGAAATTAAAAGACGCTTGCTCCTTGGCAGGAAATTTGTGACTAACCTAGACAGCATATTAGAAAGCAGAGACATTACTTTGCCAACAAAGGTCTGTCTAGTCAAGGCTATGGTTTTTCCAGTAGTCATGTATGGATGTGAGAGTTAGAATATAAAGAAAGCTGAGCGCTGAAGAATTGACGGTTTTGAACTGTGGTGTTGGAAAAGACTCTTGAGAGTCCCTTGGACTGCAAGGAGATCCAATCAGTCCATCCTGAAGAAGATCAGTCCTGTGTTCATTGGAAAGACTGATGTTGAAGCTAAAACTCTAATACTTTGGCCACCTGATGCGAAGAGCTGACTCATTTGAAAAGACCCTGATGCTGGGAAAGACTGACGGCAGGAGGAGAAGGGGATGACAGAGGATGAGACTGTTGGATGGTATCACTGATTCAATTGACACGAGTTTGGGTAAACTCTGGGAGTTGGTGATGTGCAAGGAGGCCTGGCATGCTGCAGTCTATGGGGTTGCAAAGAGTTGGACACAACTGAGCAACTGAACTGACTGACTGACTCGTTGCCTCTTTTCCTTGGCTAATAGCATTATTCCTGTTATGATTAATTTTCAGTGACACAATAAAAGACAGGATTATGTTTTCCACTTCACTAGGATAGCAAACATTTTGCTTATGGCTAAAAATCGAGTTTTAGTAGGAATTTCTGTTTTTTATTCATTTCCCTGAGTATTAAGTAATTTACAAGGCAGACTTACATCACATCTTATTAAATTGATTTTATGTAGAAAAAACCTTGAGAATAGGATATCCTACAACCCAATTTATTTCTGATACATGATTTACAAGCTAGAGTTAAACTGGTTGAATAAAAGGCAAAGTAAAAGAAGAGATATCTGAATGAAACCATTCACTGGAAGAGATATAGCTTCCTCAACCATTTATATTCCCAACAGTAAGCGAATAGACAAATAAAGATTACTAAAAAATTGGTGCTATGTGTCATTTGGTCACAGTAATTAAGGGTACATTTGGCAAAAATCAGATACTTATTGTCCATTACAGAGAGTGATAGGTTTATTTCTTCACAATCTATTGGTTTTGATCATAAAGTTTGTTAGGGATTTTGCATAACATCTTATAGAAAAGCATCAACAAGATTTTTGGCCAACCCAGTACTAGCTGCATGACAAGACATTGCAGGGTAGATTGTTTATACTGTTAATTATATAACCAGAGTATTGCATTATATTAGCATAACCATTCTGGAATATTTGCTTTGATGGTAATGTATGCATTATAAAGTTGAATCAATTTAAAATCAACACTGCTGCCATGTAGATTGTTTAAATCATATTACTTTAATAGAGTACTTGCTGCTAGAAAATGAAAAATGAATGGTCAACAGTGGGTTTTCTCTTCAAGTTTAACACTCTGAGTGGTAGTGAAATTCTTCATGGCCAAGAAATGAAAAGACCAATGTCCTGAAACCATGTACATTTCCACTATGGTTATGCTGCAATTGAAAAGCATTTTTCCTAATACTTGTGAAATTTACCATTAAAGTAAAGCCACTCCTTCAGATAATGTTCTACAAATATTTGAGGTGATTCTCTGAAGAATACTTTGAAGTTATTTTCCCAAGTTTTCTGTTAACTCTGATATATATCTGCAGTATTCTCATTCTATTGTGAATAAAATGCTACTGGTATCACACATTTAAAATGGCAGAAGATCATGTAAATTTTCTTCAATTTATATGACATAATCATTAAAAGAAGGTTACCATTTCCTTCTCTTGGGATCTTCACAACCCGGGGATTGAACCCGGGTCTCCTGCATTGCAGGCAGACACTTTACCATCTGAGCTACCAGGGAAGCCCTGTAATCGTAAATAGTATGTCATTATTTTTGATCTGAAATAGTTGTGAGAACTTTAAAACATCTAAATTTCTTTTGTATTTTCTGGCTTCTGGTAAATAAAGAATCATAGAAACAACCTTACTTCTCTGGCTTCAATGACCTGGATTGAGTAAGAGTTGTGTACCATGCTGGATTTAATGTAGACAGTTCCTCTAAAATGAGAAGGAAAATGTGATGTCATATGGAGAGTTATGGGATCTGGAGATATGGACTAGAGAGCATGCATATACCCTACATATTCTGACTTTTGCTAGTGCTATTCAGATTTAACCACCTAACAGCTTTCTGGTCATCTGGGTGCATTTGACAGAAATGAAGCACAGTGTATAAAAGTAAATACGTTTTTATGAACCTTGCCAGGTTGATATATAGTATTGACAACCATTTCTTTTATTTGTAGTGAATTTAAAGAGAAACTTTAAGGAACAGAAAATATTCAGATATTTCAAAGAAATTTTCTGAGCAATTTGGTATAGTAATAATGTTCAGCAAGCAGTTAAAGATATTTCATAAGCATGACTCTGTGATATATCTGCCAGATTTATATTGACATTTTAGTTTTCCAACATTGTTACAAGATTGTACCATTGCTATAGGTGCAAGAAGTTAGAGCTGTATCAAACTTGAAGTAAAATTATATTATGAGGCAACCAAAAAACCAAAACCCCAAAAATGATGTATCTATACTACATGTTTTCATCAATTCTTTTTATTTTATTTTATTTTTTAACACCAAAACCACTTTGTATAGGGGTTCAGCCAATTAGCAATGTTTAGATACTTTCAGGTGAACAATGAAGGGATTCAGCATACATGTACATGAATCCATTCTCCCTCAAACCCCCTCCCATCCAGGCTGACATGTAACATCATCGATTGTTTTTCATTTCCATTTATTTTAAATAGAAAGGAAATTTTGTTTGACTAACAAACCATCTCATACTGTACCTAAATATTACTATATTTACCAGCAAGAAAAGAATCATTAACCTATATAAAAATGTACTTTAACTGTGCATTTTATTTTCCTGTATTAGCTAGTACATGCAACTGTTTATTTCTTCCTCCATTATTAGTGTTCTCTTCAAATTTCTAGTTTTAGCTGGCTTACAAATTCTTTTTAAACATATTTTTGAGATATTCTTAATTTTCACTTTTCTTTCAGTGTCTTTAACTTTGGAATAAAAGAGTCTGTTTTCAGCACACTTCCTTCTAACTTCTAATGAAAGAAGAGAGGACGACACACCCCATCCTATCTTCTTGTTTCATAACCTAGTTGCCTTTTGATCACTCAAGAGGTAACAATGACTCTTGTAAGCTTATTGCTGCTTTATTTATCTGTAAAACCTTTTATCCTCTATCTCAATGCCCTTTGTTTCCCTCATTTTATTTTCTGCCTCTACTTTCTGGATCATTATCATGTGTTCTTTAAATAAAACAGGCTGTTTCTGCAAGGTTAACATCCTATGTATTTTTCCCCTCTTTGGTCTTTGATCATTTTCTCCATTTCCCTGGTCCTTCATATGGCTCATTTACAACTTCACATAAAAGTTTATTTCTTTGAATTCCCTAAAATAAACCAGTGAATACTTTATGTTTTATCCTCACCTCTATCCCACTTACAGCTCCATTTTTCAATGTATTTCCTTTAGCAGAGCATACATTTATCCCACTGTGCCTTTTTACTCCTGGGATTTGTTTGGCTGCTCTTTAAGAGCTTTGTGTAGAGTTTTTGTTTTGGGACCAAGAGATCCAGATATCATTCATAATGAAAGCTCTTCAGCTCTTTTATTTCAAGCCTATTTCTTGTGAAGCTGCAGCACACATTTCAAAATGGCTTTTACCTCTTCCTTACCACAGAGTAAATAATCTTAGGCAGGGATGAGGTCTCTCATTTTATGTGCTCTTTCTGGCTTTCTGCCATGTCACTGGATACTAGAGCAGTGATCAAAACCGTGTTGTCATCCAGCTGTGTAGAGTATATGCAAATAATGCTGACACTTTTACAAAGCTATGGCTAAAAGTTTTAGGTGCATTATGGCAAAGTGGAAAAATATTTCTCCAGGGAACATCGCAGACTGACATATGCTAATAATAGGCTTAGACTAAACGAACTGCGAGGTTGTGTTCAGTTCTCTTGCATTAACAACAGAAGATGAATCGGCTGAATTAAAGCTGAAATAAATTGCAATTAGACTTCCAGAAACCCATATGATTCTAAACATAAGGATGTGAGGCTATGGGATGCATTACACAGAGATATTGGAGAATTACCAACACTGGTGTTTCTGAAAAGCAAGGAAGTTAAATACTTTTGTAAGGTATGGAATGTCTTGATATAGGGGAGTATACTCTATCTCTCTTGGGAATTCTATTGTCCTTTCCAAAATTTAAATTTTAAAAAAAATTTATTCGGATAAAAGTTTTCTTGATGGTGAGCCAAAACTTTTGTGTGTAAATTTTGCTCCTGGGACTATGTTCCAGCTGCAGGATGCTGGCTTTATGCTCCTGTCAAAACACTTAAATTTCTGGAGAGTAACTTATGGACTAAGAGAATCTAACCAATGGAGTCATTAGCTTTTCCTCACTTTATTTAGCCAGTATCTCTATTTAACTATTTTTCAGCTCCAGTGAAAATAGTATTCTTCTTAAAAATTTCTTGTTGATACTTATTTCCACATTTACAAATATATACACTTTATTTTGGGTGAAGAGTTAGATTTTTACTTTTTCTTCTTTGATATTTTTTGAGCCAAAAGTTGAAATTTATTTTCCCTCAACTTAATTACTAACTAAAAAGCCTCATGGGCAGTCTGAAATATTGAAAAGACTATATTTCAGCTAAATTTGTGAGTTTCTAGCAGTGATTTTTGATAGAGCCATAAATAAATGCAGCCTTTTATTTGCTAATTTATTTTAATAGATAATAGAAGTGTAGAAGCATTTATGTTTCTAAATGTCATTTTCAAAAAGAAAGTTCAATATTGCTTTAAATTTCAGTCTTTAAGTGGAAACAATATCATTATATATGTTGTATATGCATGGCAAATTTTGACAAACACTTCAAAGTGTTATTAATGACTACTATTTGGGTTATTTGACTAGAGTCTCATGAAGGGAAAAGAAAGATAATGTTTACTTAACATTTTATGCTACCACATTTTTCCATGAGTAAGTACTGGTTTTATAGTTTTATGAACTTATTATTATTATTTTTTACTATAAAATGTGACCAACTTTAGTCACCACTGTGGAACCAACTAATTTGCAGTAGTTTATAATGGTCCTTTCCCACCAACACCAAACAAAGGAAAAGAAAATTTGTTGAAGCTTGTGTTTCTCCTTTCCTTACTTCAGGAATATGAATTAAAAGCTGAACCAAATCACAGCCATATTTTCAAAATTCTTTCTAGAGAAGATATATCAATGAAGCTATTCTATTCCAGTAACTTATCTTCTTTCTTATAATTTTCTTTCAAAAGTTATCATGCAATATTAACCATGGTGAATGAACAGGTCTCTTACTTGTGTTTGCTTATTAAAAGTCAAGGCAGAGACAAAGGTAGATAGATGCCAGCTCTGAACTTGACATGCATACCACAATAGAAAATAGTTCTGTGTAGTTACTGCTGTCTGTCTTTCCTTCAGATCTGCTTGTGACTACTGAACTTAAGATTGGAGAATATTTCTTCTCTCCATGCATCAGTGTTCTGGGTGGGCTGGATGGGAGGATTTGGGTTCTGAGTATTTGTCAGGTAAAACAGGGAGATGATGGGTCTCAGAGATAGTTGAATATCCTTCATTCTTGCTTGAATTTTAACTGCAATGAATTCTTTATTGAAGTAGTAGGGAGGAGACCATGGATTTTGCACTATAACTTATTACTGCTCCATAGAACTGACCTGCACCTATACTCCTGGCCCTTATTATAGCTTTGTAATGAAATCCAGCCACATTTTCTTTTACTACAAAGGCCCTTCCTCTTAGTTTGGTCCTGGTTCCCAAATATACCACTCTACTCAGTTTCACTCCTCTAAAAAGAATGTGAAACTTACCCTGTTTTAGTCATCACTGTAAATTTTAGGGGGTTGAGTCGTGGCTTTAATGCATTATACAAAGCTTGTCTCCTTGCCCACTCTTGTCAGAAGAGATTAGATTTAAATTAAAATTGAAAACTTCATCCTAGTTTCAATACTGAATTCATGATTATATAATCTGCCTTAAAAAGATAAATGTAATGAAAAAACTAACCTCATAGGAAACTTACATTGTTAATTGAGAAAAAATTTTTAAAGAATTTCAGGTTTATGCATAGCATTATATATGTTTATATATGAATGAATCACTTTCCTTTTCTCAAAACCATAAATTAATAATATGGTATGTTGAAGGCATAATGGTGTTACCACATTAAACCAATCTACAGCTTGAATACTGGATCAAAAAACAAAAAACAGTTTTCCTCATTTTTTGTACAAAGCCATTTCTTTTCAAGAGCACAAATTTCCAAGAAACTAATTCCTATATAAAAGAGCCTTTAATAAATAATAAATACATCAGCTTAACATGCAGAGTCAGGACTCTGACAGTTTGTCTATAAAATGCATGAGTGAATAGGTAAAAATAGACAAAATATAGTCTTGACCATAGCTCTAAAAATATGGATAGATACAGTAGGAGTTTCACACTTGGAGGCAGAGAACGAGTAGGATATCTCTTTCCAATTGCACCTTATCTATGATTTTCTATCATTTAACTGATTCTATGTAGCACAATAGAAAACGAAGATACTTGCATCAAAGGAAAGCAAGATATTGCAGATTTAAATGCATACAAGTAATCTATATAAGACTATATATAACAATATACATTATATTATAATATAATAACAACAGAATGGTTCCAAATAGGAAAAGGAGTATGTCAAAGCTGTATAATGTCACTCTACTTATTTAACTTATATGCAGAGTACATCATGAGAAACACTGGGCTGGAGGAAGCACAAGATGGAATCAAGATTTCAGGAAGAAATATCAATAACCTCGGATATGCAGATGACACCACCCTTAAGGCAACAAGTGAAGAACTAAAGAGCCTCTTGATGAAAGTGAAAGTGGAGAGTGAAAAAGTTGGCTTAAAGCTCAACATTCAGAAAACTAAGATCATGGCATCTGGTCCCATCACTTCATGGCAAATAGATGGGGAAACAGTGGAAACAGTGGCTGACTTTATTTTTCTGGGCTCCAAAATCACTGCAGATGGTGATTGCAGCCATGAAATTAAAAGACGCTTCCTCCTTGAAAGGAAAATTATGACCAACATAGACAATACATTAAAAAGCAGAGACATTACTTTGCCAACAAAGGTCTGTCTAGTCAAGGCTATGGTTTTTCCAGTGGTCATGTATGGATGTGAGACTTGGACTGTGAAGAAGGCTGAGCGCTGAAGAATTGATGCTTTTGAAATGTGGTGTTGGAGAAGACTCTTGAGAGTCCCTTGGACTGTAAGGAGATCCAACCAGTCCCTCCTAAAGGAGGTCAGTCCTAAGTGTTCATTGGAAGGACTGATGTTGAAGCTGAAACTCCAATCCTTTGCCCACCTCATGTAAGAGGTGACTCATTGGAAAAGACTCTGATGCTGGGAGGGATTGGGGGCAGGAGGAAAAGGGATCGACAGATGATGAGATGGTGGGATGGCATCACCGACTTGATGGATATGAGTTTGGGTGAACTCTGAGAGTTGATGATGGACAGGGAGGCCTGGTGTGCTGCGGTTCATGGGATCACAATGAGTCGGACATGACTGAATGACTGAACTGAACTGAAGTAATATATATAAGAACTCCACTCTTTGTTTTGCTGAAAACAACAACAACAACAATAGATATATAAACTAACAAAAAAAATTCATTTGGAATTTGGAGGAATTAGTAGTATGAAACTCTTCCAAGGTGGAGAGTACTATAATCAAGTACTGAAGTTTTAAACAGTTTGGGAAAGTGCTGCTGTGAAATATAATTCCCCCCCTCCGGTTTTTTCAATCTCTATTGTAGAACCTTTTGATTACTACAATGACCTCCTCACTGACATTCTTGTTTAAACCTTGCTAACATATTTTTCATTCTCCAGATGTTCTTTTTGAAAAACCAACCAAATCATGTCACCAATTTTTATTTAAAAAATTCCACATTTAAGTGAGATTATGCATTATTTGCCCTTCTCCTTCTGACTTATTTTACTTAGCATAATACCCTCAAGGTTTATCCAGGTTGTCAAAAATAGCAAATTTTCGATCTTTTTATGGCTGAATAATATTCCATTGTTTAAATATCTTTTTGAGAAAATGTTTTCATTTTCTTTAGATAAATATGTGGAAGTGGTATTACTAGATATGGTAGTTCTATTTTTAAATTTTTGAGAACTGCCAAATGGTTTTCCATAATAGCTATACCAATTTATTTTCCTACTAACAGTGTAAAAGGGTTCCCTTTTCTCTACATCTTTGCCAACCTTTTTAATTCTTTTTGATAATAGCCAGCCTACTAGGTGTAATGCTATATCTCATTGTGGTTTTGATGCTTGGCGATGTCAAGTGTCTATGCATGTGCTTGTTAACCAGCTGTATTTCTCTTTGGAAAAAGTTATATTTGGATCCCCTGCCATATTTGGATCCCCTGCCCATATTTTCAGAGAAGGTGATGACATCCCACTCCAGTACTCTTGCCTGGAAAATCCCATGGACGGAGGAGTCTAGTGGGCTGCAGTCCATGGGGTTGCTAGGAGCGACTTCACTTTCAATTTTCACGTTCATGCATTGGAGAAGGAAATGGCAACCCACTCCAGTGTTCTTGCCTGGAGAATCCCAGGGATGGGGGAGCCTGGTGGGCTGCCATCTATGGGGTCACACAGAGTCGGACATGACTGAAGTGACTTAGCAGCAGCAGCAGCCCATATTTTAGTCAATTGTTTTTGGGGATTGAGTTTGGTGTTAGTTGCTCAGTCTTGTCTGTTGTGTCCGACTCTTTGTGATCCCCTGGACAGTATCCCACCTGGCTCCTCTGTACATGGAGTTTCCATTCCCTTTTCCAGGGGATCTTCCTGACTCAGGTATTGAACCTGAGTCTCCTGCATTGCAGGCAAATTCTTTACCAACTGAGCAACTAGGGAAGCCCCCTTGGTATTGAGTAGAATAAATTATTTATATTTTCTGGATATTAACCCTTTGTCAGATGTACGATTTGCAAATATTTTCTCCCATTCAGTAGTTTGTCTTTGCAGGATGGTTTTCTCTTCGTTCAGAAGCTTTTTAGCTTGATGTAATCCCATTTATTTATTTTTGATTCTATTCCTTTTGCTTTTCATTTAAAATCCACAAAATATTAAGACTAATATCAAAGAGCTTAATGCTTATGTTTTCTTCTAAGAGTGTTATGGTTTCAAGTCTTATAATCAAGTCTCAACCCATTTAGAATTATTTTTTTATATAAGATAGTGGTCCAGTTTCATTATTTTGCATATGGCTGTCCAGTTTTCGAAACACCATTTCTTGAAGAAATTACCCTTTTCCCACTGTATAGTCTCTGCTCTTTGTCATACATTAATTAACCATATATGTGTGAGTTTATTTCTGGGCTTTCTATTGTGTGCTGTTAATCGAGGCACCCTTTTGATTACTGTAGTTCTGTAATATATTTTGTTATCAAGAAGCATAATGTTTCCAGCTTTGTTCTTCTTTCTCAAGATTGCTTTATCTGAAGTCTTTTGTGGTTCTATACAGATTTTAGAATTGATTTTGATTTTTCTATTTCTTTGGAAAAATCATTGGGATTTTGATAGAAATTTCACTGAACATGTGCATATATATATATATATATATATGAGGTGGCCAAAGTACTGGAGTTTCAGCTTTAGCATCATTCCTTCCAAAGAAATCCCAGGGTTGATCTCCTTCAGAATGGACTGGTTGGATCTCCTTGCAGTCCAAGGGACTCTCAAGAGTCTTCTCCAACACCACACTTCAAAAGCATCAATTCTTCGGCGATCAGCCTTCTTCACAGTCCAACTCTCACATCCATACATGACCACAGGAAAAACCATAGCCTTGACTAGACGGACCTTATTGAGTATCCAATTGATAAACATGAGATACCTTTCCATATATTTGTGTGCTCTTTCATTTCTTTTTCAATATCTTCCAGTTTTTAGTTTACAGGTCTTTCACCCCCTTGGTTAAATTTATGTCCAGGTTTTTATTGTTTTTGGTGTACTTATAAATGGGATTACTGCCTAGAGAAGCAAATGGCAGCCCACTCCAGTATCCTTGCCTGGAGAATCCCAGGGACGGGGGAGCCTGGGAGCTACAGTCCGTGGGTCACAAAGAGTCGGACACGACTGAGCGACTAAACCACCATAAATGGGATTGTTTTCTTAATTTCTCTTTTTGATAGTTTGTTATTAACTTCTATAGGGGCTCAAATAGTAAAAAAAATCCACCTGCAGTACAGGAAACCTGAGTTCAATCCCCAGGTGGGAAAAATTCCCTGGAGAAGGGAATAGCTATCCACTCCAGTATTCTTGCCTGAAGAATTCCATGGACAGAAGTTCCTGGTGGGCTACAGTCCATGGGGTTGGGTTACAGAGAGCTGGAAACAACTGAGCAACTTTTACTCACTTGCTCACCATTAGTTTCTAGAAATATAATTGATTTTTGTATATCGATTTTGTATCTGGTTGCTGTTTCAAAACCATTGTTAATTCTGCCTTAGGTTCTTTTTTGTGATTTCATATTGGAGTATAGTTGATTAACAATGTGTTTGTTTCAAGTGTACAGCAAAGTGATTCAGTTATACATATACGTGTACCTATTTTTTTTCAAGTTTGAGCAGAGTGTGTTAGGTTCTTTATGTTAGCTTTTCTGCTACCAGGATGCTAATCTGCAAAAGCTCTTTCATAGCTGGCATGTTCTTTAAGCATCAGCTTAGATGTCATCTTCTCAGGGAGGCCTCCCTTCATCCTCAGACCAATGTAGTCTTCCAGTCCCATTTACTTTTTATCATAATAACTTGCTTTTTATTCTTCATGTATATATTACTATCTCAACTCTACTTACATCATGATTCTGTGTGATTCATTGATCATTGTGTTCTTCAAGTGTTAGTATAGGCTCTGTGAGGGCAGGGTATTTTCTCTATCACATGTAGCACATCTCTAATATACCTGATAAAGAGCAGGTGCTCAATGTTCATTGAATAAATAAAACTCCATAATGACTCAATATTCTTTCCAAAGGCAGTTTTTCATCATAATTATACACCATTAATTGTTTGATAAAACCCAAAACTCTGAGGAGAAAATCATTGTTGTGCTCTCCCGCTGTTCATGATTTTAAATGAGTGAAACAGATATGTCCAGATATAATGAAATGACACACACACACATGCACACACATATGCATATATGTGTGTACATATATATATCTCAAAAAATCAAGTTGTATACATTAAATATACAATTTTATTTGTAAATTATACCTCTTTAAAATGGAAGGGGAAAATGAGTGCAACTTTGTATTAAATGTGAAAATCAACAAAAAATTATGTGTTAATTGATGTGCACTAAAGAAGTAAAATTTTCAGGAAAGTGCAAGGAAAGATGCTTAAGTAAAAAGAAAGGCTAAGGTGATCCTGCAGTTGATCCTGGGGTCAAGCAATAAGTGTGTATCTGTTTGAGGAAGAATTGTTAGAAAGATCTAAAATGTAAACTAAAGGATCAGGTACATTTGGATTAAACAAAAAATTATAGCATTTAAGGGATTTTTAAAGAAAATTTTCTTAAGATTCATATATAAAAACAAGTTATAGTATTAAAATATCTATTTAAAAAATTTAATTATCAGTGTGAAATGTTCCATATAACAATGGTTACTAATTGTATTTTTTTATTTTCTACTTAAGTTTACACTTAGTAGTTGCTTGTGCAGTAACTGTTGAATCACTAGATGAAAAGATTAATACTTTTCTTCAGCTGCAGTAAGAATAAACAATGCTTATTACTGAATAAATAACATTTCATTATTATTAAATGAGTAAGAAATGAATCACGGAAGAGCATAAGTGAGACAACGCTGATAGAAGACAAGGCTGAGAGTAAGCTGAAATTTAAAGGTCAGACAGAAGCCATAGGAGAATGTATCAGTAGGTTCATCTTGAATTATACTCATTGAGAAAACAGGGGACTACTATATCATTCTCATTGTCTGCACACAGTGTTAGAACAAAGTGGAATAAAGTTAATGTCTTCAAGGAAGACAAATCTGTCATTTTCCTGACTGCAAAAACTGCATCCATAACTCTAACAGGACATCTTACAACTTGAAACATATGGCCAACAAGCTCTGGCATATTGCTGAAAGTAATCTGACTGAGCAGGCAACTTTCACCTTTCTGATGAAAGTAACCATAACTCTTGGAGTTGATGTAATTTTGGATTTAGGGACCAATCTCAATCATACTTGGACATCTTGCTGCTTTTCCAAAAGCACTATGCAAATTGTGCACTACTGTTTGTTTAAGTGTTTTTTTTTTTTTCAAATTGGACTCAAATTCAATACAGCTTACTGCTACTTTTTGCCTGCAAGTAATATATTCATATAAGCTTATTCAGGAAAAAAATCATGAATGCTTATTACTGCGAAATTCCAGTTCACTTTGAGAAGAAGTAGATAGGGCATTGATGATGTATGTAGTCTGTGAGTAATGCATTCGTCCATATTAGGAAGATATTACAGAATTGCTAAGTTGTATTTGGGAAAGTAATAGTCATTTGTGAGTAGAAAAATGAAATAATATTGCCTGTTTTTTTTTTTTGTATACTTTATTTCATATGGTGGGTGAAAAAAAATCCATTTTTAAGGATTTATGAAAATAATAAAATTAAAGTTCACTCAAAAATTATTAACTCTAAGGAATTTCTAAAAAATTATTATAAAGAAGCAGGTCAAGAAAGTTGCCTTGGAAAAGGTAGGACTTGAGCAACTCTGACATCGGCAGACTTACTGCCTTCTTATTTTTGTTGTTCTTTATTATTTCTATTAAAATGTCTATTAAATTTCTAATTTAAAACTGTCTATGAAAGTATTAGTAAATATTTCATTACTTTATCTTAATTTTCTAATGTCAAAAGGTGTATTGCTCTATACTTTTATTAACAGCATATACGATATATCTTTCAAAAAACTACATGTGTCATAGCTTTGAAGACTAATTGCCTTGATGAAGCACCCAGAATGAAAGGTGGAGATAATATTCATTGGACTGGAAGCCTGAAAGTGTTGAGTCTGATAAAAGGTGGCATTAAAGAGGAAGAAGATGGGATGGGATAGCTGTGTTATGAAAGCTCAGATCCAACCAGGAAGGCCAGTTGTTGGAAATTTCAAACTAAAAACATAAGTGCTGCTGCTGGTAAGTCGCATCAGCCGTGTCCGACTCTGTGCGATCCCATAGACGGCAGCCCATTAGGCTCCTCTGTCTCTGGGATTCTCCAGGCAAGAATACTGGAGTGCGTTGCCATTTCCTTCTCCAATGCATGAAAGTGAAAAGCGAAAATGAAGTTGCTCAGTTGTGCCCGACTCTTAGCGACGCCATGGACTGCAGCCCACCAGGCTGTCCTTGGGATTTTCCAGGCAAGAGTGCTGGAGTGGGGGTGCCACTGCCTTCTCTGAAAAAAACATAAATGGAGAAAAAGTAGCAAGTTATAAAAATCCAACCAACATTAGGTAGCACAATAATCTGTTTGGGATATTGAAAGATCTGATCTGGGCAGCATATTGCAGGAGCCTGGGACACATTTAAGAGAATATTTTGAATAAAAATGTGTAGGATTTTACAATTTGTATTGTTTCAACATGTAATTATAAGAGAGCCCACCAGGTTCCTCTGTCTATGGGATTTCTCAGGCAAGAATACTGGAGTGAGTTGCCATTTCTTTCTCCAAAAGGATCTTCCCCACCCAGGGACTGAATATATATCTCCTGCATTGGCAGGCAAATTCTTTATCACTGAGCCACCAGGGAAACCCAATTGAAAAAATAAAAGTAAAAAACACTTAGTTGTTAAGTAACGCTAACTATCATCTGAGCCTTCAGTGGTTTCAATCTTTCTTCTGGTTGAGGGTTTGAAATATTGTTAAGAATTACTTCAATGTGACACAGAGATTGAAATGAGCAAATGCTGTTGGAGAAATTGTGCTGATAGATTTGCTCAATGAACAGTTGCCACAAACCTTCATTTTGTAAAACAAACAAACAAAAACCCCACACTTATCTGCAAACTGTGATTAATCAAAAGAGTATAAAATGAGGTATACCTATAAATATTAATATATTATCTTACAATTTGGCAGTCAGATCTGAAATAAGTCTTATGGGGCTAAACTTAAGATGGCTACAGAGCTAAATTCTCCTGGAAGTTTTAGAGGAATATACGTTCCTTACCTTTCCCAGCTTCTAAAACATTTAAATTCCTTGGCTCATGACAACATCACTCTGATCTCTGATTCATCCTCACATCTCCTTTTCTAAAAATCTGATCCTCTGACTTCCCAGTTATAAGAACACTTGTGACTACATTGGACCTACTTGAATAATCTGTAATGCTCTATTTTTTACAAGGATCCAAATTTAATCATTTCTGTAAAGTCCCCCTTGACATATAAGGTAACATGTTCATAGTTTCAAGGAATTAGCATTTTTTGACATCTTTGGTGGGGGAGAGGGTGTTGCTGTTCAGTGGCTCAGTCATGTCTGACTCTCTTTGCGACCCCCATGGACTGCAGCACATCAGGTTGGTGGGGAGGGGCACTGCATATTCTGCCTTTTCTTCAATTTCATAAGTCTTTTCTGTATTTATTTATTACTGAGTCATATTGTAAGAAACTAAGATATGAACTGATTATTATTTTTCTGATTGCCTGATATTTGGAAATTTTTGATTTGTAAATATAGACCACAATTACTTGTTTCACATGTTTTCGATGTAGGACCTAAAAAATAAATGCCATCAATATTTATTGAGTGAATTATCCGACATCAAGATGTAATACATTTCAACATAGAGGTTAGAAATACACAAAAACTTAAGTTATAATAGTGTGCTAATTTTAAGATATCAAAATATTACCATTAATCCATAAAATTACACTACTTATTGAAAACTATTACAGAATAACAATAAATTAATTTACAAGATAAACATTCAAAACAATATTGTCATTGTTTAGTTGCTCATTCATATCTGACTCTTTGCTACCCCATGGACTGCAGCATGCCAGGCTTCCCTTTCCTTCACTATCTCCTGGAATTTGCTCAAAATCATGTCCATTGAGTTGGTGATATCATTCAACCATCTCATCATCTGTCGTCTCCTTCTGCTCCTGCCTTCAATCTTTCTCAGCATCAGGGTCTTTTCCAGTGAGTCAGCTCTTCACATCAGGTGGCCAAAATATTTGAGCTTCAGGTTCAACATCAGTCCTTCCAATGAATATTCAGAGTTGATTTCCTTTAGGACTGACTGGTTTGCTTGCCTTGCTGTCCAAGGGTCTCTGAAGAGTCTTCTCCGACATCCTGGTTCAGACATCATTATTCGGTACTCAGTCTTTTATATAGTTCGTCTCTCATTCTAACATAGATTGTAGTGTCAGCCTTTTATATAGTTCATCTCTCATTTAAACATAGATTGTAGTGTCAGAATGTATGAATGGTCTATAACTTCAACAAAAATCCCTGCTTGCTCCACAGGTCACTCCCCTGTATTCTGACACTACAATCTATGTTTGAATGGTACATTCAGGTCAATCTATATTTGAATGCTACATTCGGGTCAAACAACCTATGTTTGACCTGTGGAGCAAGCAGAGATTTCTGTTGAAGTTATAGACCATCATGTGTTAAATAATTTGTCTTATGCTAAACTATGTGACTGTCATATACTAATATTAAATGATAAATAATATCATCAAGCCCACTTTCTTTCAAGGTCTATAAGCCCCAAACTCTTTTTATTTAAGATCTATGAAGATATTTAGTTTATACTGGTTTTCTTTTTTTTTTTTTCTTTTCTATTTCCCCTCCCAGCAACTTTTTTTTTTTTTTTGTGGTGGGGGGGTCCAAACCCTACACAGTTGATTGAAATTCTCCAAGTGTAAGCTTTATCTTTATGGTTTCAGTCAGCATAGATAAATGCATCTAAATTCACAAAGCCAAATATAAGATTAGGAGTTCTCATGTTTCTTTCCAGGAATACTTTTGAGAGCAGATTGACTCCCATTTTGAACATAGATTGTAGTGTCAGGATGTAGGGGAGTGACCTGCGGAGCAAGCAGAGATTCAAACGTATCTAGCTGATGATTCATACAAGAGATACTAGAAAAGCAGAAAGGTTGAGGAAATACAAGCACTCTTGAGTGGGAGAGACTAAAGCTAGATCATCTATAACTCAGTTTCCCTACAAAAGGCAGGAAGTACTCATAATGCAATTGTCAGCTACCTACTTGAAGTAGCAATTAAACCTCAGAGAAGGGATGGCAGAAAGATAACTTTATTTAAAAGTGCTTATATTTGCAAGCAACCATGAGGTCCTTTTAAAGCTGAACAGATAAAATATGGTACAGCTATGTAAGAGAATATTATCCAGTGATTAAAAGATATGAGTTATCAAGCCATGAAAAGACACAGAAGAGGCTTAAATATATATTTGTATAGGGAAAGAAACCAATCTAAAAGACTACACACTATAAGATTTCAACTATCTGACATTCTGGACAGGGAAAACTATAGAGATAGTAAAAAGAACAATGCTTGTCAGAGATTTAGAAGAGGGAGGGAGAAATGGAGGAGTGAATGTTTGAAGTACAGATAATTTTTAGGGCAATAAACTGTTTTGTATGATATTGTAATGGTGGATAAATGACATATTTTTTTCAAAACCCATACAAATACTACATTAAGAATGAATCTTAATATGAACTATAGATTTTAGTTAATAATAATGTATCTTATTGCTTAATCAATTATAACAAATGTGCTAAGCCAATGTATGTTAATAAGAAGAGAAACTGTGAAGGAGGAGGGAAGGATATGTTGGAATTCTTTGGGGAAAAAAAGTACGTAGATCTGAGGTCTTGTTAGCTGGAAACAATGTCTTAATCACAGAGTCAATTGCTAGACTAACACCAAGATTCTGGACTCTTCCAAAGGAGTACATTTCTAGGTCTTGTTTTGGTGGAATATAATCTTTCTATGAGGGATCCTCATGAAGCCTGGGTTTCTTACCTTCATGAGATATTACTCTCCAATTTTTTGTTACTGCAGTTTGGATACTCTGTACATAGATTATCTGAGGGGAAATTATTATGTCCCTCACTAATCTTTTAAAGCAAAGAGCATATTGAGTAAAACTGAGGCACAGCCATTTGACTTCTACCTACACATGAGGGTATTTTATTAAATACCTTGAGATACCTTGAATTTGCCATTTGTAGCCCAATTATGACAATGTATATCCCCCTCTTGTGCAAAAGTCTTATATTAGAGACTTCAGTTTACTTGAAAGTGTTTTATTTTAGAGACACTATTGGTTTGCATTAAATCACTTGTGAGTCACCCACAAGGAGATGAAGTTTCTAGTGTTAATCAAGAATAACTATTCTATTGTTAGAAAATATGGCTAAATTAGCTGCAACAAGGAGATGTTGTCATCAGTATATATAAATATGTGTGAATCTGTGCTCTCTGAGTTAAATATCTTATAAACATGAAAAAAAGGTTAATATAAAAGTTAAACCTGTGTTAAGTGAGTATATACGACATAAGAAAAACAGATTGAATTTTTCCCATAAGATGTAGATCTGTAAATAAGACAAAAGTTTTTCTTAGAAATTAATCTTTGATTTATATAGAAATCTGTGTACATAAATATTTATAGTTTTAAAATTTATGAAATTATAAATATTGCTCAAAATAAAATGAGTAATTCAAAGAAGCATATGATGAAAAATTAAGATTTCTTCCATAAATCCACAACTCTCCAGTCATACTTCCCAGGGTATTATCTCCATAACAATTTTTAATTTGTCTTTCCATAATTATCTTTGCATGTACAGTGTTGTATATGTATGTGAATGTGTAATGTATATCAATGTGTAATGTATATCTGAGAAAAATATGATGAATTACACACTGTATATAAACATATACATATTTCAGTATCACCACACGTAATGCTCTATCATTCATGTGTATATGGGTATGGATGTGTTATGTATGTACATATGTATGTTTTTATAGTTTAGGAGTATACTTTATTGGAATGTACTTCTAATGATAAACATCTGACACAGCAAACAGGTTTGTATAGAGTCACGTAGTTTAAGTCTTGAGAACAGAGTAAAAAATATTACAAATCACTAAGATTCAATAATGGATTTCCTGAGCCCCTGTCCGTCAGTGTTGGCTTCACAAATTAACTGCAGTCTTGGAGTACTCTGAACAGGACACTTACAACATTTCTAAAGTTAACGTCTGGCTGTTGGCCAAATAACACAATCTTTGTTTGACTGTCAGTGGAAAATATTCAATTAGATGAATGTACAGTGGAATGAGCTCTTCCTATAGGATTCAAACTCAACAAAACATTGCCATATAATTTAAGTATGACTACATTTCTCATAAAAAATGCTACTCTGAATGTTAAATGAAATTAAATAGACTTCATTTTCTGGCACTAGCCTTGTGGATAGATTGTAAGCCTCCTTCATTTCAAAGATGTCTTATTTTTATTCCAGAAATCCAGAATTAGAAGGCAGCAAATTGTGGTCTTTAAAATCCTCAGGAGAGGCCTCAGTAAGTGGAACTATTTGTATTTTTTGGCTACATCATAGGCAGCCCAACAGTTACTCAGTAATGTACTCCATTTTTCCAAATAAGAAACCCTTTGCATATTTGTAAGGTTTGGAATGGGAAAGCAGATTTAAGAACCAGTTCATGAGTAGATATTTATAAGCTCTATTAATACCAGTCAAAGTTTATTCACCATACAGGAGAAAGTGTTAACCATTTATTTTAGAGGCAGTGGCTTTTAAAGGCCTTATGATAACCAGAATATTTTTTCTTGCAAACTCAGGTCTACTCTGTGCAATACATTATGAACACACACACCTCAAGTGATTAACAAGGAAAACCCAATTTTAGTCATTTAGCACAAATGAAAGCCATTTATTAAAATGGAAAATGCATAAAATGTGGAAGTCATGGGAAGTAAAAACTAGCATTTAGTTGCCTGTATATCATTTATTTAGAGTTACTTTGAATTTCAGATATAGAACTTCTGGTGGTAGGATAACAACAAGGAAGGGGAACATGAATGAATTATGAAAGAGGTTGGTGGTGGGTAGGAGAAGTTGTGCTTTTCCCCTCTATTTACTTTTGTGTGAGAGATTCTTTTCTTAATTGTATCTTTTGGCTTTTTCAAACAGCAATTACATTGCTTGATGTTGTTTTATTGTTGAAACTGCTTGCAGAAATGGCTTGTGGTGGATATCAGAAGAAATGCCAAGAATTGGATACTTCATTCTATTAACAGGTTCAAAAGCAAGATGTCAACTCAATTTTAATATTGGAGCCGACTAAGGTCCGTCTAGTCAAGGCTATGGTTTTTCCTGTGGTCATGTATGGATGTGAGAGTTGGACTGTGAAGAAGGCTGAATGCCGAACTGATGCTTTTGAATTGTGGTGTTGGAGAAGACTCTTGAGAGTACCTTGGACTGCAAGGAGATCCAACCAGTCCATTCTGAAGGAGATCAGCCCTGGGATTTCTTTGGAAGGAATGATGCTAAAGCTGAAACTCCAGTACTTTGGCCACCTCATGCGAAGAGTTGACTCATTGGAAAAGACTCTGATGCTGGAAGGGATTGGGGGCAGGAGGAGAAGGGGACGACCGAGGATGAGATGGCTGGATGGCATCACGGACTCGATGGACGTGAGTCTGAGTGAACTCTGAGAGATGGTGATGGACAGGGAGGCCTGGCGTGCTGCGATTCATGGGGTCGCAAAGAGTCGGACACGACTGAGCAATGAACTGAACTGAGGAAAATACACGGGAGAGCCATGTCAGCTTATTCTTTTGATGTGATTCTCCTAATTCTGGCTCATTAGAGATACTTTATATGTTTTAAGACACCCCAAATTCGGGCTTCCCTGGTAGCTTAGATGGTAAAGAATCTGCCTGTAATGCAGTTCGATCCCTGGGCAGGGAAGATCCCCTAGAGAAGAGAATGGCAACCCATTCCAGTATTCTTGTCTAGATAATCCCATGGACAGACCAATGGGTTTCAGAGTCAGACATGACTGTGTGACTAACACAACAATGAATTTTGAATAGTAAGTCTTGCTACCTGCAAAAATTGGAGCATAAACAAATTATTGTCCAAGTTTCTCTTAACTCCACTATACATCTCTCTTTCATTTCTTTCTTCTTCACTAAGCACCATCCTGTATTCTTTCCCTGCCCTTTTATAAATGGACTTGTTTTGAATACATTCGTTCATCTTCATGAGATTATAAGTACTTTAAATATTGACTAGTCAATTTTAGATAATCCATGTTAGAATGGCAGTGAATATCAGAAGACTGAAGAAAATAATATTCAGGGGACCTTTCTTTTCTCATTTGTTTCCTTCCCTGGTGGCTCAGATGGAAAGCATCTACCTGCAATGCAGGAGACCAGGGTTCGATCCCTGGGTTTGGAAGATCCTCTGGAGAAGGAAATGACAGCCCACTCCAGTATTCTTGCCTGAAAAATTCCATGGGCGGCAGAGCCTGGTAGGCTACCATCAATGGGGTCACAAAGAGTTAGACATGACTGAGCAACTTCATCTCACTCACTTGTTGAAATAAAATGTGTTCGTATATACACTTAATTGTATGATGTTAAAATATGAAAATTTATAAAGGGGAAGTCTTCATAGTTTTTCAGCTCTGAGTGATAACCTCTGTTAACAATTTAATGTCTACCCTTAAAAGTTTTACACCTGAAAAAAGTGAATGAAATCATACTATATATGTTCTTGGTAATCTTTTCAATTATTTTGAACCATTTTAATAGACATCAGTTCAGTTCAGTTCAGCTCAGTCCCTCAGTCGTGTCCGACTCTTTGCAACCCCATGAATCGCAGCACGCCAGGCCTCCCTGTTCATCACCATCTCCCGGAGTTCACTCAGACTCACATCCATCGAGTCCGTGATGCCATCCAGCCATCTCATCCTCGGTCATCCCCTTCTCCTCCTGCCCCCAATTCCTCCCAGCATCAGAGACTTTTCCAATGAGTCAACTCTTCGCATGAGGTGGCCAAAGTACTGGAGTTTCAGCTTTAGCATCATTCCTTCCAAAGAAATCCCAGGGCTGATCTCCTTCAGAATGGACTTGTTTAATAGACATAATTCTCCTAAATTCCTTTAAATTACTGTGTAGCATTTTGGGATATAAAGACATTTACTTTAATTACCCACTCTTCTATTAATAGGTATTTAGGCTATTTTCACATTGTCATAAACAGCAGCAAAAGCGACAAAACTATTACAATAAGCATACATGTCGCATACTTCTCTGAATATATATTTAAACACCCAAATTTGAATTACTGATTCAAGAAATATAAAATGCTTATTTTGTAAACTATAATGGCAAAGAACAAAAAATGAATATAGATATATACATATGTATCTCTGTACACTTTCCTATACAGTTAAAACTAATACAATATTATAATCAACTATACTTCATTAAAAAATAAGCTTATTTTGTTACTTATGATCAATTTTCCCTACAGAAAATTTCCCTGTCTATACTACTATGTGCAAAATTTTTTTCAGTGGTCTTTTTGACAAAGACCTTTACAGTTGTGCCCAATTCTTTGGCAATCCATGGACTGTAGCCCACAAGGCACCTCTGTCCATGGGATTCTCCAGGCAAGAACAATGAAGTGAGTTGCCATTTCCTTCCCCAAATCTTGTTATCAGTGCATACTAAGTCTACTAAAATGTATAGTAAATCCTCATTCAAGAAGTCCAGAGTGTCAAAAATTGATATTTCAATGTTACAAATCAAATAATGACATAAAAATGAATAATGGTGTATCTGATTGTACTATATTACTTAGGAATACATTAGCATTGATTATTGTGATTTCATTTAAAAAATGGAGAGAACATTTTATAATGAGAAAGTTTTATTTTATTCAAGGAAGGAAATTAACAAAAAGTTGTTATTTAGGATATTTATAATATTCTGTTTCTTTTTAGATAATGAGGATTGGAATTTGTTTTATTGGTTTTAAACTTTATATTTTATTTTGTTTTATTTTTTCTATAATATCTCATGATTTTACAAATATTGAAAAATACCAGTTCAGTTCAGTCACTCAATCTTCCTACTCTTTGCGACCCCATGGACTGCAGCATAGCACGCTTTCCTGTCTGTCACCAACACCCAGAGCTTGCTCAAACTCATGTCCATCGAGTGGGTGATGCCATTCAACAATCTTATCCTTTGTTGTCCCCTTCTCCTCCTGCCTTAAATCTTTCCCAACATCAAGGTCTTCAAATAAGTCAGTTCTTCACATCAGTTGGTCAGAGAATTGGAGCATCA
This sequence comes from Cephalophus harveyi, assembly GCA_006410635.1. NCBI lineage: Eukaryota > Metazoa > Chordata > Mammalia > Artiodactyla > Bovidae > Cephalophus > Cephalophus harveyi. The sequence continues at coordinate 16,377 of SJYT01014953.1, read as the reverse complement.
GCTTTAGTATCAGTCCTTCCAAAGAATATTCAGGACTGACTGATTTCCATTAGGATTGACTGGTTATCTCCTTGCAGTCCAAGGTACTCTCTAGAGTCTTTTCCAACACCACAGATCAAAAGCTTCAATTCTTCAGTGCTCAGTTTTTTAGAGTCCAACTCTCACATCCATATATGACTACTGGAAAAACCACAGCTTTGACTAGACAGACCTTTGTTGGCAAAGTAATGTCTCTGCTTTTTAACATGCTGTCTAGGTTGGTCATGATCTGAGCCACAGTCAGCTCCCAGTCTTGTTTTTGCTGACTGTATAGAGCTTCTCCATCTTTGGCTGCAAAGAATATAATCAATCTGATTTTGGTGTTGACCATCTGGTGATGTCCATGTGTAGAGTCTTCTCTTGTGTTGTTGGAAGAGGGTGTTTGCTATGACCAGTGTGTTCTCTTGGGAAAAATCTATTAGCCTTTACCCTGCTTCATTCCGTATTCCAAGGCCAAATTTGCCTGTTACCCCAGGTGTTTCTCGACTTCCTACTTTTGCATTCCAGTCCCCTAGAATGAAAAGGACATCTTTTTTAGGTCTAAAAGGTCTTGTAGGTCTTCATAGAACCATTGAGCTTCTTCAGCATTACTGGTTGGGGCATAGACTTGGATTACTGTGATACTGAATGGTTTGTCTTCGAAACAAACAGAGATCATTCTGTCGTTTTTAAGATTGCATCCAAGTACTGCATTTCAGACTCTTTTGTTGACCATGATGGCTACTCCATTTCTTCTAAGGGTTTCCTGCCCACAGTAGTAGATATAACGGTCATTTGAGTTAAATTTACCGATTACAGTCCATTTTAGTTTGCTGATTCCTAAAATGTTGATGTCCACTCTTGCCATCTCCTGTTTGACCACTTCCAGTTTGCCTTGATTCATGGACCTAACCTTCCAGGTTCCTATGCAATATTGCTCTTTACAGCATCATACCCTGCTTCTGTCACATGCACAACTGGGTATTGTTTTTGCCTTGGCTCTATTCTTTCATTCTTTCTGGAGTTATTTTTCTACTGATCTCTAGTAGCAATTTGGGCACCTACTGACCTGGGGAGTTCCTCTTTCAGTATCCTATCGTTTTGCCTTTTCATACTGTTCATGGGGTTCTCAAGGCAAGGATATTGAAGTGGTTTGCCATTTCTTTCTCCAGTGGGCCACATTCTGTCAGACCTCTCCACCTTGACCCGCCCATTTTGGGTGGCCCCACACAGCATGGCTTAATTTCACTGAGTTAGACAAGGTGTGGTCTGTGTGATTAGATTGACTAGTTTTCTGTGATTATGGTTTGTGTGTCTGCCCTCTGATGCCTCTCACAACACCTATCGTCTTACTTGGGTTTCTCTTACCTTGGACGTGGGGTATATCTACACGGCTGCTCCAGCAAAGCGCAGCTGCTGCTCCTTACCTTGGATGAGGGGTATCGCCTAATAGCCACCCCTCCTGACCTTGAATGTGGAGTAGCTCCTCTTGGCCTTCCTGTGCCCGCACAGCCACCACTCCTTGGATGTGGGGTTACTCCTCTCAGCTGCTGCTCCTGACCTAATAAATAACTTATTCAAGATTAAATATTGATAACTTGTGAAATTAGGATGATAGCAATGTTTTCATTCACAATGATAAATTGCTCTGCTAGGCTACGAGAAGGGGTAAGTATTCTTTCCTGATGCTGTGTGCCTGTCCTCTCTTAGCTCATTAGGATACCCAGAGAGACCATGGTAATCCAGCTTGTGGAACCTCTTTTTGGTTTGGGAAGACAGACCTGGGTCCACCTCGGGCTTCTGGTTGATATGCAAGAACACACACACCCTCTCTCTCTCTCTCTCTCTCTCTCACACACACACACAAACACACAGACACACACACCAAAATGAGTAGTTTTGTTCTCAGAAATTTAGTTTTTGAAATTGATTTAAATAGAACAGTAATTAAAAACAATTCAAAGAAACTTTGTACATTAAACTGAAATTTTAACCCATTTGATTAAATATTTCAACTGAAAAAAAAAAAACTTGCTCTTTCACCAGAAGATTTGAGAGCCGTGAAAAATTAATCCAATCATACTGTGTAGGAGGGGACATTTACAAGACAAATCATTCCTCCCTATACATTTTCAGAGTGAAATTATAATACAAAATGAAATTCCCTTATTGATTGGAAAAATTCAATTTCAAGGATGTTAAATCCTGAATTCACCCATATATATTAACCCTTTCAGCAATACAACTCTTAATTATATGCTAATATTAGGGGCTTCCCTGTTGGCTCAGTGGTAAAGAATCCACCTGTCAGTGCTGGAGATTCCAGGGATGTTTGGTTGATTCCTGGGTTGTGGAGATCCCCTGGAGTAGGAATGGCAACCCACTCCAGTAATCTTACCTGGGAAATCCCAAGGACAGAAGACCCTGGTGGGCTACAGTCCATGGAATTGCAAGAGTCAGACATGACTGAGAGACTGCGCATGCACACACACACACATTAGTAGTTTTAGCCTGGGCATTCTTCCACTCCAAAGGGGAATTATTCTAACCCCAGACTTTTCCTGTTTTTCAGTTTCAAAATTCTCATGACTGAATAAAAATAAAAAGTTCTACATCAGCTCCACACTACAAAGCTTGGCTTGCTTTCTGGTATCTTCTACACACATGAGTAGGATACTTCACCTTTGTTGCAGCTAGCTCTTCAAGTGATGTAAACTATTATGATTCCACATAAGCCCAAACAAATGCTCGTATTTGTACTTTTCAACAAATTTTTTTGCCTTGTGCTGTAGAGCCTCCTGCTGCTACCTTCTAAGGAGGCTTCCTCCTGGTATTCTCCCTGCTAACTAGAGGACAATTCCCCACAGAGTCCTGAATTTAAGGTGCTGTTAATGAGGTTTTCCAGTGGTCATGTATGGATGTGAGAGTTGGACTGTGAAGAAAGCTGAGCACCGAAGAATTGATGCTTTTGAACTGTGGTGTTGGAGAAGACTCTTGAGAGTCCCTTGGACTGCAAGGAGGTCCAACCAGTACACCCTAAAGGAGATCAGCCCTGGGTGTTCTTTGGAAGAAATGACACTAAAGCTGAAACTCCAGTACTTTGGCCACCTCATGAGAAGAGTTGACTCATTGGAAAAGACTCTGATGTTGGGAGGGATTGGGGGCAGGAGGAAAAGGGAACGATAGAGGATGAGATGGCTGGATGGCATCACTGACTGGATGGATGTGAGTTTGAGTGAACTCCAGGAGTTGGTGATGGACAAGGAGCCCTGGCGTGCTGTGATTCATGGGGTCTCAAAGAGTAGGACATGACTGAGCTAGTGATTTACATTTCTAAACTTATAGGTTCAGTGACTCAGGGAATTTTTAAAAAAATGTATTTTTTGGTACTTCGCAAATATGTGCTTCCCTTCAGAGTTTTAATTTTCCAATTCATAATATCTTTTATTAGCTATTTTAAAGGCACCAGAAAAACTCTTTACTTCCTTTACTTCTAAAGCAAAGGTCCCATATCGCAAGGCTTCCACTTTTCCCTGATATACCCCAATCCTCTCAAATGTTTAAGTTTAAACATACCCAATCTACTTTTTAATTGTACATGCTTCTTTTTTTTTTTTGTAGGAAATAATATCATATTCCTTGTAGAATTAAAATGTTTCCTTTTTCTTTGTTTCAGGTTTGAACATTTATTTTCTGAGCATATTTTTCTTTATTTTGCCTTGGTTTCTTTAAAAACCATGAATAGTAGGTGTCTCCAAAGCATCTATTATGTTAAACAAACAAACAAACAAACTAAGCAAAAGACTTTCTCCTTATCTTTTACCTGATTGTGACCTTTTCACACAGGAGGCACACTTTTATAACAGTTTTGGATAAATTGTTTCATCTGGCTTCTTTTTAGTGGATTTGGCCACTGCTCTTTCTTCTGTTCACCTTCCCTGGACCTTCACACAGGGCAGAACTGAATCCCCATGTACAATAAACTCTGTCCCTTTGAAACTACTAAATGAAGCCATGAAGTATTCATCCATGATTTTCTAGTTTTCCCTCTTTCAAATATGTTCACCTCTAATGAAGTCAATCTATTCATGAAAAATAAGTTCCCCAGTTGCTCCAAATACTAACTCTTTTCTATGCTTTCAGAGAGCCTCAAAAGTTTCTTCATCTTGTCTTCTTCTTGGGATTCAGAAGAAGCTTACTTTGAATTCAGCTTACTTTGGCAAATCTTATTATCCTTTTAAAGCAACTTGAGTCCTGGGTACTTTTTCTAAGAAAATAATTTGGGTATCTTCACTTTTCTATACTCATCCTTAAAAGGATTTGTAATTGGATATATCATTTTTATTTTTCTTATCTGTCTAGTTAGACCTCTAGGATCTTGAACTCTCACCTGAGGAAATTTCCGACTTTACACAGGTCAATAAGTGTTTCTGCCTTCAGTTCCCCTTCCATTATTCTTATTAAGAATGTATAGCAAATATCCTTTTGAAAAAGAGCATATTTTAGTCAATATGAAAATAGAAGAAATGTGAAAGACAGATTGTTGGTTTTTCTCTCTGTTCTATACCAGACTGGCTGCTATCTAAATTGGCTATCTAAATCTGGATTGATCTAAATGGTGCACTTAATTAAACTATTTAGTTTGTATTTAGGAGTGCCTCTTAGAAAAGTTAATGCCACTGGCTTACATCCTGACCTCAGCTGCTAGAGAGTTTGATATCCTTTGATTGCTCTCTTTCTTAAAATTGAGTTTGAATTATTGGAAATAGAAAAGTATTCATATTACTCTCTATATCCTCATGTGTTTTACCGAGAACTATTCTACTTCCTCGTCATAACTGAAATTTTGAGGACTAATATCCTGTGTAGTACTTTTCAGTGAATGTCTTCTTTTTAAAAAAAATCATAGTCCAAGAACCTCAGGGCCAAGAATAGGAGTAGGTAGTTCCCTATTGCTGCTCCATTCTTCCCCTAATTCCCCTATGTCAATTTTCTGCCACATCAAAGTACCACAGTTTGAATGACTTAAAAACAGAAAGTTATGCTCTGACAGTTCTGGAGGCTAAAAGTCCCAGATGGAGGGAGGTGTCAGCAGGGTTGTTTCTTCTGAGGCCTTTCTTTGATGTATAGATGGCTATCTTCTCTCTGTTATCTAGATACTGTCTTCCCTCTGTGAGCATCTGTGACCTAATCTTCTCTTCTTATAAGAGCACCAGACCTATTGGATTAGAGCCCACCCTAAACACCTCATTCAACCTTAACTGCCTTATAAAACAACTCATTTCCAAATAGAGTTATGTTCTGATGTACTAGAGGCTAGAACTTAACATATATGTTTAAGAAGGGGGCAGCAGTTCAGCCCATGACAGCCTCCTACTTGGTCTCGCATCTTTGAAAAGTAAGATTCTATTCTCTCTTTTATCATGTTATTTATTTTTAGCAAGTGAAGCTGCTCAGTCGTGTCCGACTCTTTGTGATCCCGTGGACTGTAGCCCACCAGCCTCCTGCGTCCATGGGATTCTCCAGGCAAGAAAGCTTTACACACACAGCAAGCAAGTGAAGAAGCAGAAATGTAAGCACCTTATTTATACAAGCTTTGCTTTCATCTTGAATCATTTCAAATCCACATGAATGTATCATCCTCCAATAATCTGTTTCATGCAGTTCTTTGATTTCTTAAGTTTTCCTCTTCCACAGTAACATTTTGGACTCTATCATCACCCATAACGGCCCTGTTTCCAAAATTTCTCACTTAAATGTCACCTTGCTCTCTTCCACCTTTCTAGTTCTACAATTGCCATTTTAATTCTTCCTCAGCACCATAAGAAAGAAGTTATAACTAATTTTCCCAATATTTAAGGCTCCTTCCTTTGTTTTCTTTTTATCCAAATTAAAGTCAATGATTAATAATTTCAGTTGTAATCTTACTAAGATACAAAACATCCTTGTTTCACTTTTGTTTTTCTTTCCAGAAAATCATGGATGAACCTAATTATGTCTTGCCTATGACCCAACACCGAAAGAGAAATCCCAGTGGAAACAAGTTCCACTACAAATGCATGGTACTTATCTCCACATTGCATGCCAACCTTAACCTATTAATATTTCCTAGACCAATTTGTTCGTTCAATTATTTAAAACTTTTATTTTCTTCACTAACTCCAATTTCCTTTATTTCCTACTCCATTTCTGATGTTATATTCCACTTCACAGAGAAAATAGAAGTGCTCACCTTTCTGAGGTCAAGCTTATTAGTCTATTTGGATCACACTGTATATCCAACCACCTATGAGATCTTTCTTCTTGTCTTAAAGGAACAAAAGTATGATCTTTCCCCAAATGAAATTGTCCCCTCCCAAAGTTGTCTATCTTAGTAAATGGTAGTTCTATCCATATAGTAATTCAAGCCAGAAATCTTGATAACCCTTCTTTTCTCCCTCCTTTTTATATTTTTTTGCTAAACTTTATAGCTTATGTCTTCTAAATATATTTCTCTGTTCTCCATATTCTTCACTATTCTGCTGCTTAATACCATTAAATATATCCCCTAAAAGCACTCTCCTATTTATTTCCTTGACAACCAGCAATCCATTTTTTCACATTGTAGCCAGAATAACCTTTTCAAAACACAAATGTAGTAATAGCACTACCTTTTTCTCCTCTGCTGAAAATTCTTGGAAGTTTGCCAGTTTTTCTTAGATTGAGTCGGAGAAGGCAATGGCACCCCACTCCAGTACTCTTGCCTGGAAAATCCCATGGACAGAGGAGCCTGGTGGGCTGCAGTCCATGGGGTCGCTAAGAGTCGGACACGACTGAGCGACTTCCTTTTCACTTTTCCCTTTCTTGCATTGGAGAAGGAAATGGCAACCCACTCCAGTGTTCTTGCCTGGAGAATCCCAGGGACAGGGGAGCCTGGTGGGCTGCTGTCTATGGGGTCGCACAGAGTCGGACACGACTGAAGTGACTTAGCAGCAATCTGTTGAGTATAGGTTTCAGAATGGTCTCTCAATCAGCTCCTACTTGCATCACATTTCCTTTGCATTTTCAGTTCTTATCTTCTACCTTTCTAAGTTCACTGTACATGCTGGATCCCTACTATCACATTTGCACATGTTTTTTTCTTCTATTCTTCTATCTCTTTTTAACTAGTTATGCCCCATTTACCTTGATACTGTATGGAACTGTGTTTATTAGGACGAATCTCAATAAATACCTGACAGATTAATAACTAAATGAATATAGGAATGAATAATGAATCGTTTGAATTTTGGGGGGAATAACTTATATATCAAATTAATAAGCTAATTTTAAGTATAGAAGCAATAAATATATGTGATGAGTGTTCATGTAGCTGAATGATTTTTGCATATGGTGAATCTGAGTTATCATACATGTTCCTCAGTGCCATCTATAATATTCTTTTCACCAACCTAAATATCAAATCAATCACTTTAGTAAACCTTTTCTAACTCTTTTGTTTTATCTCACATCAAATTACTTCTTTCCATCTTTATAATCATGATTTTAGTTCCAGACACTGTTCTATTTCCTGAAAATGTCCTCCAACTGCTCTTTTTATGTCTAGTAGTTTGTTTTTCTATTATATTTTCCCTTTTTTCAAACTTTCAATGAGAATGATCTTTTTAAAAAGGAAATGTATTAAGTTACTTCCCAGCTTATTTACCCTTAGTATCTTCCTGTTATCTGAAGGATAAAATCTGAAATCCCTAAACATGGTCTCTCCTCTCCATCTTCTCTGATATGTCTCCCTTGATTCAACTGCTTATATTGACATTGCCTGCTCTCCTGTCTGTCTTCCTCTCTAGTTTGTTGGATCTTTATGCTTATTCACCACAGCTAGCTCAGAATTAAGTCACATGGTAGATATTCCACAACCATTTATGAAATTAATGATGAATCAATACATTTAAGATATTTGCCAAAACATAAAAAGCATTATTATGAAGCACTGGAGTTATTCATGTTTCCTTTCATTTTTTGATAAAGTTAATTGCAGTGCTGTTTGAATGGGAAATTGTGTTGTTAGCATTCATTGATGACATACCCAGTGCTAGTGAATTAATTTTGATCCTGAATTTGTATTATCAGTTTCACCAAATACAGATTTTTGTCAAATAGGGAGTAGCAAAGCATATCTTCTGTGCCCTCTAATCAAGCTGAAATTAATTGGCCTTGACTCTAGAAGTCTGATTCTAATAACATGTTTTCACATATTAGTGGAGTGTCTTATAAATAGAAATTACTCAGTAATTATGTATTGAATAAATAAAATTTTTAAATGGAATAAATTAATGAACTAAGTAGATTCTGTCTTAAATTTATATATAAATCATCAGTGGTCTTTTTTTGCTAAATCATTTAAAAGTATTGGCACGAATTGTACAATTCTGTTAAAGAATGAAATAGAACTAATGGTCATGTATGTAAAGAATGAACTGTTAGTTTTGATAAATGGTACTTTTTCTGCTTAATAATGTGATATTTTTCTTTCTTGGAAAGAAAGCATAATAATGTATAAGTCAAGTAAATTTCCTTCTAGCAACTACAACTAAAAATAAACTGTAAAGAAATATATGTTCAAAAATCTGTGCTTAAATATATGTTCAAATATCTTCAGGAGATATGAGTTTGAAGTGGATGATTACTTTGAGCCTTCCTTAGTATAATTCTTACCTTGGTCTTTACAAGGTTACTGAAGTGACCAGATTGCCCTTTAAAAATCTAGTGTGAAAAAAAAAATAAAAAAAAAATAAAAATCTAGTGTGAAGAGTTATAATCTGCAATGCTTTCCTAATCTTCAAATCTCTTTCTGGAATTGATGTCACCACTTGACTTGAAATCTTGAAATGTGTTAGGCAAATATCTAATACTTTAAAAGTATCTTTTATATGTTTAAATATTATTATGATTTAAATCTCTCAAGAAATTTGGAGAACAATGCAACTTTGAGAGAGCTGCTGCTGCTGTGTATTGAACATTAACTATATGATAGAATATCCACATAAAATATATTTTGTTGTATCACGAAGTGAAAGGACAATTTTCAAGAAGAAAACAACTACCATTCTCTAATTTTAAATTTCCATTAGTTGAAATGATATAAGAGAAAACAGCAGTAACTACTTTTACAGGCAGAAATGTTAAAGTCATAATGCTCAGGTTGAGTCTAGTTCATATGGAATAATTTTCATGAGTGGCTATGAGAGCAATGTTTGGTTGGCACTCTTAAAAAAATACCAACAGTATGAACAAATGAAAGGCTGATGCACAGATAACAATACATTGAAAGAATAATATTCAACAATAAAATTAACATTTGAGAAACATTCACAATAATCAGATACTGCTTGGCAAAACTACAAAATCATTGATGGAATAAGAAGACAGTAAACTTATTGTGCTATTCTCAGCTAGTCAATTATTTCAGCATGGAAAAATGACTTTTGCTAGGTGGCTCCTGAATTTAAAAAAATATACAGATTTCTCAAACCATACAGATAGTGAGATGAGGAGATGAGATGGGGAATGCTGGAGGATAAAAAAGGGGGATTTGTACCATATGCTCTCATTTGGATTTGGACAGCTTTTTGGATGTCCTTGGTAATAAACAGGATTTCTGCTTTTTGTCTTCTTGATGTGGGGTTTACATTTGAGGTGAAAAAAGAGTCTACTAGTTTAAAGAAACAAATGAAAGGCCTTCTGGTTTGAATATTTATTTGAATGAGAAAAAAGACCATTTGGATGAAAAAGGTGAAGAAAAAGCAAGTTTATACTCCCCTGATGTGCTCTATGATCACGTCTGTCTTATCCAGCTCTAATTTTCTTTGATTTTAGCTCATCTCTATGACCAGACATCTGTGAGTATTTATGCCTTTTTTGGTTATGTGCTTTCCCATTCTGGCTATCCATCAAATCCAGAACAGACTTCCCAGCAATGTTTTGTACAAAATGTAGAGTAGAATGATAACTGATTAGCATTACGTGATAAATGGACATTCTTCAGCTGAAACTGTAAAGTGCAAAACAGCTGAGACAACATATGAGCAGGAAATATAGTGCACAGTCTGTCTTTTGGTTCCTGTTCACATAGCTAATTTTTCACTGCTACAATTCAAAATTACACACAGTTCAGGCACTATATATTCTATATAACAATTTAAAAAATGCCCTTTTGTCTGTACATATTTAGAGGAAAAATTTTTGTTTGCATATTATTAGGATGACATGTTTCTTAGTGACAAATAGAGAAAGGTAATAGTTAAAGTTGCTGATTTCATGTTTTCTGCTAGAGTTCCTGTAGGTCATCACTCTCCCTGATGACCAAGTCTTCTTTTATTCTCTCAACTCAGATTAATCACTTGATGAATCTTTGAAAAAGATTATGATCTAAAAACCCAAAGCCTACAATGTAAAGAAGAAAGTGAGGCGGAATGGGAACTGAGGTGAGAACTGCTCTACCAAAGGGCCACAGATGCCTTCATCTGACAATTGTTTTTCTGTATTAATGAGTGGACCAGTTTTTCCAAACCTTCCATTTCTTTTAAAGAAGTTAGAATCCTTGTTTTTAAATCATAGGTTTTCTAATTTAAAAGGTTTATTTTTTCTTTTATGTGAACACAGAGCTAAACATCAACTGTTGAAGAGATTTAACTCACACACTGCTGGTTTTTTAATTCTATCTTAGATATTTTTAGAAGACTTTGTTATGTAGTACTAACAAGAGCTGACAATTAAATATGTTCTTAAAAATATATCAAACAACTCTGAAAGTTTAAGCATAAGTCTTACATTATGTTGCATTTATTGCCAACTGTCTTGACTGATTTATTAAAGCATCAGTGCACAGTAAATTATTAAATCAAATAGTCTGGAACAGTAATTTTACATTAATTATTACTTCATCAGTTCAGTTGGAAAATCGGTGATACATTCTCTTATTCAATGCCCTCAGTATAGAGATGAAAGCAATTAGAGTCAAAGATAAGGTGATGAGACCAAAGCATTACTGCAAACTAGTGGTAAGCAATGACCTGCACCCAGGTGTTTCTCTCATGTTTCCTTTCAGTGCCCTTCTCACTACCTCAGGCATCTCTAATTGTAATAATGCATTGGGTCATGAAGAGTTGGACAAAACTGAGCATGCAAATACAAGCATGAACAAGGATTAGATTATCTTTTACTTAGCTTGACATCAAGATTTTCTGTTTGTAATAATGAGAGAAGTGCAAG
>SJYT01014948.1:28864-42067 GCA_006410635.1 Cephalophus harveyi | reverse complement strand
AGAAATGGTTCCAATGAGTAAAAAGTATAATACTGAAATTCAGAATATCCATAATAAACATAAATATATCAAAAGTTCTTATTTCCACATAAGATATATGTCAGATTAACTAAATCTTTGAATTTATTTTGTAAAATAATAGTCTAATGTGCATGTCAGGATGAATGATTAGACCTGGTAGGTTTTTCTATTACACTTACTTAGATCCCACTAGCTGAATTGTATGTTTACCAAGAGTTGGTTTTATTTTCAAATCTATTATTCCTGATGCAGTTTCTATTAAAAATTACACAAATAAATACAATGTGACAATGTATATAGAAATCACATAGAATCCTTTGAAATGACAGAAATTCATATAGATTTTCTAGATATTACAGAGTGCTTAAAATGTGAAAAATAGTTTTTAAGAAGCTATTTAATGAGGAGCGAGATATGAAAAAACTTTAAGCGATATTTGAGTATTAAAAATGTCAAATATAATTGCATTCAAAGGCTCATACATTTCTGTTTTTTCCTACATGTCGACATGTCTGTATGTTAAGTCTAGGCGAAAACAACAAAATCAATATATAAATAAACATCCAAATTTTTAAAAATGTATCCTTTACTAACATTGGAAAAGTCACTAATTTAAAATTTTAAGGTGAAATTAGGTAATTAAAGTATGCATGTGCCATTTTGGACTGCAAGGAGATCCAGCTAGTCCATTCTGAAGGAGATCAGCTCTGGGATTTCTTTGGAAGGAATGATGCTAAAGCTGAAACTCCAGTACTTTGGTCACCTCATGCGAAGAGTTGACTCATTGGAAAAGACTGTGGTGCTGGGAGGGATTGGGGGCAGGAGGAGAAGGGGACGACAGAGGGTGAGATGGCTGGATGGCATCACTGACTCGATGGACGTGAGTTTGAGTGAACTCCGGGAGTTGGTGATGGACAGGGAGGCCTGGCATGCTGCGATTCATGGGGTTGCAGAGTTGGACACGACTGAGCAACTGAACTGAACTGATGCCATTTTTCATGATTATTTACTTTGATTCATAGCAAATCATGTCAGACTAGGGCCTCTAACATGCTTAGTTTGGACAATTGATTAAAACATAAAGTATTCTTATGTACAATTACTGCTAACTTCTTGTTGCATTCCTTGAGAAGAATATAATAAAAATTATTTTGCAGAGGCAATAGCTTTAGATAAGATTAATTGGAAATGTGTGTACCTGCTCAGTTGTGTCTGACCCTTTGTGACCCTGTGTATTGCAGCCTGCCAGGATTTTCCTGACCAGGGAATTGAACCCATGTCTCCAGCATCTCCTGCATTGGTAGGCTGTTTCTTTACCACTGAGCGACTTGGGAAGCTCAATTTGGAAATGGATATTTACAAAATGTATTTGCACAGTTTACTTAAATATGTGAGTTCAGAAGATAGCTAATGGTTTTACAAACCTAAATTAATATGATTTTATGAATAATAAAATTAATTTTTTTTGTTTTTTATAAAAATAACATAAATTTTTACAAAATAAATATAAAAATAAAAATAAAATAATAAAATAAAATTCATAATCTTTTAATGAAGAAATGTTTTTCATAGTAAATATTTAATTCTTATAAGTTTCAAAGAATAAAATGATCATAAAGGTATTTGATTGCCTTGTTCAGTAATTAAAAGTTATGCCTGACTCTTTGAGACCCCATGGACCACAGCACACCAGGCTTCCCTGTCATTCACTACCTCCTGGAGTTTGATCAAACTCATGTCCATTGATTTGGTGAGGCCATCTAACTATCTCATTCTCTGCTGCTCTCTTTTCCTCCAGCCCTCAATCTTTCCATGCATAAGGGTCTTTTACAAGGAGTCAGCTCTGCATCAGGTGACCAAAGTATTGGAGCTTCAGCTTCAGTATCAGTCCTTCCAATGAATATTCAGGGTTAATTTCCTTTAGAATTGACTGATTTGATCTGGCTGTCCAAGGAACTCTCAAGAGTCTTCAGAGAATAATTTAAAAGCATCAGTTGTTTGGTGCTCAGCCTTCTTTAATGGTCCAACTCACATCTATACATGATTACTGGAAAAACCAGCTTTGACTATATGGACCTTTGTTGGCAAAGTGATGTCCAAGGAGGAAATGTCTTTAATTTCATGGCTTCAGTCATCATCTATAGCCCAAGAAAATAAAATGTCACTGCTTCTACTTACTCACTTTTATTTCCCATGAAGTGATAGGACTGGATACCATGATTTTAGTTTTTTGAATGTTGAATTTTAAGGCAGGTTTTTCACTTTTCCTCTTTTACCCTCAAAAGGCCTTTTATTTCCTCTTCACTTTCTGCCATTAGGGAGTTATCATCTGTATATCTGAGGTTATTGATATTTCTCCTGGAAATCTTGATTCCAGCTGTGAGTCATCTACCCCAGAATTGTGCGTGATGTACTCTGCAGGTAAGTTAAATAATCATGGTGACAATACACATCCTTAACATGTTTCTTCCCCAGTTTTGAAGCAGTCCAGTGTTCCAGGTCCAGTTCTAAATGTTGCTTCTTGACTTGCATGCAGGTTTCTTAGGTGACAGGTAAAGTGGTCTGGTATTCCCATCTCTTGAAGTTTTCCAAAATTTGTTGTGATCCACACAGTCAAAGGCTTAGCATAATCAATGAAGCAGAGGTAGATGCTTTTTTTTTTTCTTTCTGGAATTCCCTTGCTTTCTCTATGATCCAACGAATGTTGGCAATTTGATCTTTTCTTCCTCTGCCTTATCTAAATCCAGCTTGAACATGTGGAAGCTCTCAGTCCATGTTCTACTGAAGGCTAACTTGAAGGATTTTGAGCATTACCTTGCTAGTATGCAAAATGAACACAACTGTCCAGTAGAACATTCTTTGGCACTGCATTTATTTTGAATTTGAATGAAAACTGACCTTTTCCAGTCCTGTGGCCATTGCTGAGTTTTCCATATTTGCTGGCATATTGAGATTAGTACTTTAACAGCATCATCTTTCAGGACTTTAAATAGCTCCACTGGAATCCTATCACCTCCACTAGCTTTGTTTGTAGTAATGCTTCTTAAGGCCCACTTGACTTCGTACTCCAGGATATGTGGCTCTGGACAAGTGACCACACCACCATGGTTATCTGGGTCTTTAAGACATTTTGTACAGTTATTCTGGGTATTCTTGCCACCTCTTCTTAATTTCTTCTGCCTCTGTTAGGTCCTTACAGTTTCTATCCTTATCTGCCCATCCATGTCAGAAATGTTCCCTTGACAGCTCCAATTTCCTTGAAGAGATCTCTAGTTTTCCCATTCTATTGTTTTCCTTTATTTCTTCACATTGTTCACTTGCTAGTCTCTGGAACTCTGGATTTAGCTGGATATATCCTTCTCTTTCTCCTTGCTTTTCACTTCTTTTCTTTCCTTAACTATTTGCAAAGCCTCCTCAGACAACCACCTTGCTTTCTTGCTTTTGCTTTTCTTGGGAATGGTTTTGGTCACTGCTTTTGGCACGATATTATAAACCTCTGTCCATAGCTCTATAAGCACTCTGTCTACCAGCTGTAATCTCTTGAATCTGTTAGTCACCTCCATTGTGTAATCATAAGGGATTTGATTTAGGTAATACCTGAATGGTCTAGTAGTTTTCCTTACTTTCTTTAATCTAAGCCCAAATTTTGCAATAAGGAGCTCATGATCTGAGCCACAGTCAGCTCCAGATCTTGTTTAGGTTGACTGTATAGAATTTCTCCATCTTTGACTACAAATAATATAATCAATCTGATTTCGGTATTGACCATCTCGTGATGTCCATGCATAAAGTCCTCTCCTGTGTTGTTGGGAAAGTGTGTTTGCTATGACCAGTCTTGACAAAATTCTGTTAGCCTTTGTCATGCTTCAATTTGTGCTCCAAGGCCAAACTTGCCTGTTATGCCAGGTATCTTTTGACTTACTTCTTTTGCATTCCAATCCCCTATGAAGAAAAGGACTTTTTTTTTTTTTTTTTAATGGTGTTAGTTATAGAAGGTCTTGAGTGGCTCTTCATAGAACCGTTCAACTTTGTTTTCTTCAGGATTGGTGGTTCGGGCATAGACTTGAATTACTGTGATGCAAATGGTTAAGTCTGGAAATGAACCAAACTCATTTTGTTCTTTTTAAGATTGCACCCAAGTACTGCATTTCAGACTCTTTGATTGACTATGAGGGCTACTCCATTTCTTCTGTTTCCCACAGTAGTAGATATAATGGTCATATGAATTAAATTCTCCCATTCCCATCCATTTTAGTTCACTGATTCCTAAGATGTCATTCTTCACTCTTGTCATATGCTGCTTGACCATGGCCAATTTATCTTGATTCATGGACCAAACATTTCAGGGGCTTCCCTGGTGGCTCAGAGGTTAAAGCGTCTGCCTCCAATGCGGGAGACCTGGGTTTGATCCCTGGGTCGGGAAGATCCCCTGGAGAAGGAAATGGCAATCCACTCCAGTATTCTTGCCTGGAGAATCCCATGGACGGAGAAGCCTAGTAGGTTACAGTCCACGGGGTCGCAAAGAGTCGGACACGACTGAGCGACTTCACCTCACCTTGCAATATTGTTCTTTACAGCATCAGGCTTCACTTTCACCACCAGACACATCCACAATTGAGTGTCATTTCTGCTTTGACCCAGCTGTTTCATTCTTTCTGAACCTGTTAGTTATTCCCTTCTACTCTTCCACAGTAGCATGTTGGACACCTCCTGACCTGGGGGCTCATCTTCTGGTGTCCTGTCTTTTTTCCTTTTCAAACAGTTCATGTGTTCTCACTGCAAAAATACTGGAGTGGTTTGCCCTTCCCTCTTCCAGTGGACCTCACTTCATCAGAACTCTTCACTATGACCTGTCTTTGATTGCCCTGCATGGCATGGCTCATGGCTTCACTGAATTACAAAGCACCTTTACCACCACCACGAGGCTGTGATCCATGAAGGGGTTGATTGCATTAAACTCCCACAAAATTATGTTCCTTGGGAATTAGATACTATTTTTTGTCATAAGTCAGTAAACATATTGAGAAGGTGTAGGTTTTCTGCAACATTTGTATCACAGGTAATTTTTTAAATTATTGCAACCACAGTTATAGAGCTTCCAAAGGAGGAAAGAAAATCCTATGAATTAAAAAAAAAGTCTTTATTTCCCCCATCTATTAATATTTAAATACAAAGAGAATAATTTTTCAAAGATATTGAAGTTATTCCAGTGAGTATTGAAATAATAGTTGGGTCATCTTTACTAATTCAAATAATTTTCACTGAGCTCTAAAGAGGTAAGTCTCAGAGCTCTATATTTGTCATGTGCTATAAAAGGATTTTCTTTGTATTAGTATTTATTCAGATGGAATTATGAGAGTGAAGACATATTTGGGTAGCAATTCTTATCTCTTTAATTATAGGCCATAAATCTTGGCTTATTTTTATAATTTCTGGCATAGGTTAGCATATTTGATAAAAATAAGTGACAGATAAATCAATCTTAGAGCTTATTTTTAGTTAACACAGAGACATATAGAACTAGACATTTTAAAATGAATTAATACAAGTAATCACCACAGGTATATGTGTTACACGTATACACGTAATTACACGTATTACAGCATATACCTGCATATACCTTTACAAAAAGAAATTTACTCCCAGTTTAAAGAGGAGGAAATCAAATCACAAATAAGGCTCAGTAAGTTGTCTCAGTTCAATTCAGTCACTCAGTAGTGTCCAGCTCTTTATGACCCCACAGACTGCAGTACGCCAGGCTCCCCTGTCCATCACCAATTCCCAGAGCCTACTCAAACTCATGTCCATTGACTTGGTGATGCCATCCAACTATCTCATCCTCTGTCATTCTCTTCTTATCCTGTCTTCAATGATTCCCAGCATCAGGGTTTTTTCAAATGAGTCAATTCTTAACATCAAGTAGCCAAAGTATTGGAGTTTCAGCTTCAACGTCAATTCTTCCAATGAATATTCAGAACTGATTTCCTTTAAGATTGACTGGTTGGATCTCCTTGCAGTCCAAGGAACTCTCAAGAGTCTTCACCAATACCGCAGTTCAAAAGCGTCAATTCTTCGGTGCTCAGCTTTCTTTAGTCCAACTCTCACATCCATACATGACTACTGGAAAAACCATAGCCTTGACTAGATAGACTTTTGTTGGAAAAGTAATGTCTCTGCTTTTTAATATGCTATCTAGGTTGGTCATAACTTTTCTTCCAAGGAGCAAGTGTCTTTTAATTTCATGACTGCAGTCACCATCTACAGTGATTTTGGAGCCCCCCGCCAACCCCCGCAAAATAAAGTCTGTCACTGTTTCCATTGTTTCCCCATCTATTTGCCATGAAGTCATGGGACCAGATGCCATGATCTTAGTTTTCTGAAAGTTGAGTTTTAAGCCTTGTCTAGTGCTACAGAAAGAAGATAAGATGAAATTAAATTTCAAATCTAGTCAGCTTGATAATAGTGCCTGCCTTTTTGAAACCACATTGCGTGGTTGCCACTGAATCTGAGTAGAAAATTAATGGCAACCTCACTTCATTTGTAATTTAAAAAAAGAAACCTTAATATTGTTGCTAATCACGAGTAATGTGCTGTGAAGTAAGAAATATCTAGTCATGTTGTCTAGTCACCATCAATAATCAGTTTAGGATGTTATTTCACTGGGTGTAATTTTCCTCCTGACAGGATAGATGAGGCTTCTTTCAACAATATCGTTAAACACCACAGAAATAAATAGGAAATCCAAACTCATTGTTTAAAATAATAGTGCCAGGCAAAGCATGTGCTGAAAATAACTAGTTCAGGGCTGCAAATTGCTGCAGTTAGATGAAAATAAGAGCACTACAAGTCATTTGGGGAAGATTGTAAGATTCTGTAACTAAAAATCATTTGTAAAGACGATACAAGGTTTTCATCAAGCCTCCCTGCATAAGGCCCACAGCTAGTGGCAAATTATACTGAAGAACTCGACATGTGGTATAGTCCTTTACCACATTTGCAGTATTATAAATATCCCTAGAAACTGAACAGAGTTATAGTCTAAACTTTCAGGTAAGCAACCTTTCTCTAAGTTGAGGTTACTTGGTTAAATAACATAATTACAAGAAGTGCAATGCTAGCCTCTCATAAATAGCATATTTTAGACATTTTACTAAAGTTGAAAGGGCTAAAATAGATTTACTTTCTTAGAGAAAAAAATGTCTTATGGACCAAATTCAATGTACATATCAATAAATATGAGCATGAGGCATATTTTTCAGTAGTATCACCCTTTAATTTTCCTCTTCAGTGTAGAATTAAAACTTTTTAGAATATAAAGGTATTTATATCAGGCAGCAAAAATAAGTTCATTTGTTTATATTTCCAGAGCAGGTAAAAATAAAGTATCAATATCATTTTAACCAAGATGTTGAACAGCATGGGATGCCAAGCTTACAAGGAGTACTTGCAGAAATATTCTGAAGCACAGTTTCATCTCAGCTAGTTCTCCTAATCGCTTACTGGGTTTGCTTAATACATTTTCCCTCTAAGCAACATCTTCTAAGAACACACTTCCTATTTAACAATGAATTATTATATACATAATCGGAATATTGACACATACAGCTCCATATACTAAGCAGAAAGTAACCCTTCCCTGAGAAGCATGCACCTATGGCAATAAAAATTGTATGTAAGAAATGTAATCATTTTAATAATACTGCAATTGCAATAACTAACATACTTGAGTAAACACAATAGAAAAGATGAATTTTTTAAAAAACATTTAATCTCCAAAATATCACCATGCAGATGTAAACATTATATAATCATAAAAACATCATGACTGATTCATATATATATATATATATATATATGTATCTTAGAGTTGAATGAATATACAGCTAAAAGAATGAATACAAGGGTGGATGAATGAGTGCAAGTGATAGAAAAATAAGCAGAAATATGCAAAGATGCATGGATATATACATATACATACATATATATATAGAGAGAGAGATGGTGGGCTGTGGTCTATGGGGTTACATAGAGTCAGACACGACCGAAGCAACTTAGCAGTAGCAGCAGCAGAACCAGATATGGAACAATGGACTACTTCAAAATTGGGAAAGGCTGTATATTGCCACACTGTTTATTTAACTTGTATACAGAGTACATCATGCAAAATGCAGAGCTGGTTGAAGCAAAAGCTGGAATCAAGATTACTGGGGGAAATATCCTTAATCTCAGATATGCAGCTGGCCACCACCCTTATGGCAGAAAGTGAAGAGGAACTAAAGAGCCTCTTGGTGAAAGTGAAAGAGGGGAGTGAAAAAGCCCGCTTAAAACTCACAATTTAGAAAACTAAGATCTTTCCATCCAGTCCCATTACTTCATGGCAAATAGATGGGGAAACAGTGGAAACTGTGAGAGACTATTTTCTTGGACTCCAAAATCACTGCAGATGGTGACTGCAGCCATGAAATTAAAAGACATTTGCTCCTTGGAAGAAAAGCTATGACCAACCTAGACAGCATATTAAAACGCAGAGATATTACTTTGATGACAAGGGTCTGTGTAGTCAAAGCATGATTTTTCTAGTAGCCATGTGTGGGTGTGAGAGTTGGACCAAAGAGAAAGCTGAGCACCAAAGAATTGATGCTTTTGAACTGCGGTGTTGGAGAAGGCTCTTGAAGAGTCCCTTGGAGACTCTCTGCAAGGAGATCCAACCAGTCCATCCTAAAGGAAATCAGTCCTGAATATTCATTGGAAGGACATGCTGAAGCTGAAGCTTCAATACTTTGGCCACTTGATTCAAAGAACTGACTGACTGGAAAAGACCGTGATGCTAGGAAAGATTGAAGGCAGGAGGAGAAGGGGGTGACAGAGCATGAGATAGTTGGATGGTATCACCAACTAGATGGACATGCATTTGTGAAAGCTCTGGGAGTTGCTGATGGACAGGAAATACAGACGTGCTGCAGTCTATGGGGTCACAAAGAGTCGGACATGACTGAGTTACTGCACTGAACTGAACTGATGTGACTATACTAGGACACATAAAATATAATCAAATATATAAAGTCAAAAAATAAAATCACATATATTTTAGTATTAAAACATTAACTATTTCCAAATTGAAATATCACCTGATAGAGTATATCTTATACTTCAATCTCCAACTGAATCTCTATTGAAAAAAAGGCACAAAATGTTATCACCCCATGTCCTACATGTTCTATTGCTAATATTGTTCAAATGTGGTTATTGCTTTTTTACCTTCCTTTTTTATTTATTTTTTATTCTTTGGAATGTATCATTTCTACTGACAAATATGGTCTTATTCTTACCTTTTGATTTCTTTACTTATTGTAGGGGAATCAGAAAACTCCCATTCTGCTTTTGTTTTCTTTAGGCTATTTTATCAGTAATTTTATCATCACAAGCCTTGATGTCATGTTTCTTGTGGTTATCTTGCTTGGTCTTTTACTGAGCCCTCTGGAATTCTAGGTTTACAGTTTTTATGAAATGGGGATTGTCATTAATTAGTCTCATATTTAGGAGAAGGCAATGGCAACCCACTCTAGTACTCTTGCCTGGAAAATCCCATGGACCGAGTAGCCTGGAAGGCTGCAGACCATGGGGTCGCTGAGGGTCAGACACGACTGAACGACTTCACTTTCACTTTTCATTTTCCTGCATTGGAGAAGGAAATGGCAACCCACTCCAGTGTTCTTGCCTGGAGAATCCCAGGGACGGCAGAGCCTGGTGGGCTGCTGTCTATGGGGTCGCACAGAGTTGGACACGACTGAAGTGACTTAGCAGTTAGCAGCAGTCACATATTTTCTTACTCCTTTTTTCTGCCGCTCCAGTATATGTACTTCTCTAAAATCACTGAGACTTCTTTTCCTGATCATTGTTTTCATGTACACTTCAGTTTGTATAGTGCTTTCATTCTTTTTGCAATGCTTAATTTTGCCAATTATTTTTTTAAAATCATATATATTTAATTTTCACCTATGCAATTTAAATTTTTATGTCATCCACTTATCTCCACATTTTGTTCATATTTTCTCTTAAATCTTTCAGCTATGTATAATATGCCTTTAAAAAACTTTGTCAGAGAAATTCTTTCCTGTCATTTCTAGATCTGTCTTTTCCTAATGATGGATAGTTCTATTGCCTGGATGAGGTTTTCTTTTTCAGTTTCTTTGCATGTTGAGTAATCTTTGACTTACTGAGTATAAAGGAAATTTCACTGTTGAATATTGGATTTTGTTATCTTCCTTTAATGAAATGTTTGAATTTGTTTTGAAGTAGGTATGCAAGAAACTTGCACATCAGCATTATTTTCAATTCCTTTTGAAAAGTTTTCTGAAGGTGGCACTTTATTGTCCTATAAAGCTACTTTAGCTCAATTATTGATGCAAGAACATTCTGGAGTTTCTACTGAATACCCTGTATATTAAATGAGGACTTGGCTTTGGCTGGTTGAAATTTGAATTTTGATTGTAACATGTGAAATCTAAATTGCTTAGTTTATATGTAAACAAAGAACATGTATACAAAGTCTTATACTGTTTTACCAAGCCCATGATCAGTTTGTATTTAGCAAAGGCCCTAGGTTATCTCATGACTATTTCCAGAGCTATGTTTCTGTCATAATTTCCTCCTGTTGATTCTCTGCTCCACCAATTCCAGCTAACTAAGCCTTAACACATTCTGTTCCCTTCCTTGTTAACTCAGTAACACTACTATGCTTTTCTTGGATTCCCTTCTCTTATACTTAATTCTTTGGTGATGGACAGGGAGGCCTGGTGTGCTGTGATTCATGGGGTTGCAAAGAGTCAGACACGACTGAGCGACTGAACTGAACTGAACTGAACGGATACTTAATTCTGGAAGATGACTCCAGAGAATACTGAGGTATTCATTGTGCACAGCTCATTTGCTTCCTTCTTCCTTGCATCACATTCACATGCTACCTGTGGTCCAAGTAAGAAAACAACAGTTTCATGTATCTCATCCAATTTTATAGCGAAGAAAATAATTAGTGAAAGTGACAGTAATATTGCCAGAATTGAAAGTAAGAATTTTGTCTTTAAACTTTTCTTTTTCATATAAACATTTAAACCTATAAATTTACTTTTCCCTGGTTAACTCTATCTCACAAATTTTGATATACTATATTTTAATGCCATTCAATTTACAGTATACATCTACTGTGAGTTCTTCTTTGAACTCTAGTTATTTCAGTGTATGTTGTCTTGCTAAAATTTGAGAGCTTTGAAAAATACCTTAATGTTACTAGATTGAATCATCTCTGATAAATAATATGCTTTGCATAATTTAATTATTGCAAAAATTGTATGTATTAATTTTTATGCTATTATAAATGGTCTGTCTTGGTGAAAGTTCTATGTGCTCATTCTGAAGTTGTTATATGTACTGTTATCCTGTCAACTATATAAAAATCATATGATATTGGCACTAGTGGTAAAGAACCCACCTGCCAATGTAGGAGACATAAGAAATGCAGGGTTGATCCCTGGGTTAGGAAGAGCTCTTGGAGGAGGGCATGGCAACCCACTCTAGTTTTCTTGCCTGGAGAATCCCATGGACAGAGGAGTCTGGTGGGCTACAGTCCATAGGGTTATGCAGAGTCACACATGACTGAAACAACTTAGCACATAAAATAGTTAATAATTTATTCATTTAATCTCAGTGTTATCAAAAGTCTATAATTTTGTCTATTTCTCTTTTCAATTTGCTTAGCTTTGTTTTGTGTATTTTTAACATTTTAGCACTTGTTTTCTGTCAGGCCCATAACATCTACATCTGATTAACTTCATGATGTTTTGCAATTTGCATTCAAAACCAAACCCTTAGCTAGAGACCCATCAGGTGCTGCCACACAGACCTGTAGAGCCTATATTTATGAGTTTTTGTCTCCTGGTCAATCTCACATATTCCAGTAGTGTTAAAACTCCCACACTCTGATATCTGATTCTTCAGTTAAAATCAAACAAACAAACAAAAAACAGTGCTGTACTTGTACCCCACTTCCCTCTACTGCAGTTGGAAAATTATCCCAGACAGATGCTAAACTGTCTTAAGGCACTTGTTTCAGAGATGTGTCTTTTATTAACAGCCAATGTCTAGGAACTGTGGTGTCATATAATTATTATAATTATCTATGTAAAAAGGCTATCATTTAAAAATGTAACTTACTCTGTCAAGACCTAAATCAAATTTCTGTTTTATTGTTTGATGTTGAACAATTTTGCCTGATATTGACAAATTTCATCAATTCTTTCTAACAAAATTCTTTTTGTTAAAAAACAATTTCTCCATTTAGAAAGGAAAATCTGTTCAATTCCAAGTTACCTAAAACAGTAAAATTTGTTTTTCATTTATTGATTTGTATTACCTGTGTAGATAGATAATTATAATAATTATATGACACCACAGTTCCTAGACATTGGCTGTTAATAAAAGACACATCTCTGAAACAAGTGCCTTAAGACAGTTTAGCATCTGTCTGGGATAATTTTCCAACTGCAGTAGAGGGAAGTGGGGTACAAGTACAGCACTGTTTTTTGTTTGTTTGTTTGATTTTAACTGAAGAATCAGATATCAGAGTGTGGGAGTTTTAACACTACTGGAATATGTGAGATTGACCAGGAGACAAAAACTCATAAATATAGGCTCTACAGGTCTGTGTGGCAGCACCTGATGGGTCTCTAGCTAAGGGTTTGGTTTTGAATGCAAATTGCAAAACATCATGAAGTTAATCAGATGTAGATGTTATGGGCCTGACAGAAAACAAGTGCTAAAATGTTAAAAATACACAAAACAAAGCTAAGCAAATTGAAAAGAGAAATAGACAAAATTATAGACTTTTGATAACACTGAGATTAAATGAATAAATTATTAACTATTTTATGTGCTAAGTTGTTTCAGTCATGTGTGACTCTGCATAACCCTATGGACTGTAGCCCACCAGACTCCTCTGTCCATGGGATTCTCCAGGCAAGAAAACTAGAGTGGGTTGCCATGCCCTCCTCCAAGAGCTCTTCCTAACCCAGGGATCAACCCTGCATTTCTTATGTCTCCTACATTGGCAGGTGGGTTCTTTACCACTAGTGCCAATATCATATGATTTTTATATAGTTGACAGGATAACAGTACATATAACAACTT
>SJYT01014948.1:0-27993 GCA_006410635.1 Cephalophus harveyi | reverse complement strand
TTTTTTTTTATTGTCTGACAGCACAGAATCAAATTCATTAGATTCTTGATATATAAATATGTATGCTGTAGGAGAAAATATGTGAAGTCATTTTGTTGGATATGAATATTATTCTCTTTTATGTAGTTTTGTTTAAATTCCTATACCAGGTTTTCATTCCATCTATTCAGAGATATTTTTTATCTCTATTCAGTTAGATTATTTTCCTCCTTACTGGGACTCCCTGGTATCTTTGATGTAGAAATACTGTTAATTTCAATGAATTATTTTTCCTTTATCATTAAATCTCTTCCTAAAAACTACACCTCATTTAAAAGCGTGGCAGGTACATGATGACTAACACCTTGGTTTGGGGCCATTGTTTATTAAGCCATAATGGTGTGAGGAAATTATAGCATTCTTTTTCCTCAGGCTACCTAATGATTTCCCTGTGAGTTCTGTCTTATTTGTTTTCCCTTCAGTTTTTAATTTTTAAAAATCTATTCATTATTGAAAGTAATAGAATTTTGATTCATAAGGGTAACTGGTACATTGTCCTTAAAAAAAAAAAAATCTGTTTCTCTAGAAGAATTGATGTTGCTCAGTCATCAGGTGATGTTCAACTCTTCACAACCACCTAAACTACAAAACAGCAGGCTTCCTTGTCCCTCACCATCTCTCGGTGTTTGCCCAAGTTCATGTCCATTGAATCAGTGCTGCCATCCAACCATCTCACTTCTCTTGGCTTCTTCTCCTTCTGCCTTCAATTTTTCTCAGCATCAGAGTCTTTTCCAAGGAGTCAGTTGTTTGTGTCAGGTGCCAAAAATATTGGAGCTTAGCTTCAGCTTCCACTGAATATTCAGGGTTGATTTACTTTAGCATTGACTAATTTGATCTCCTTGCAGTCCAAGGGACTTTCAAGAGTCTTCTCCAGCTCCACAGTTCAAAAGCATCAATTCTTTGGCCCTCTGCCTTCTTTATGATCCAGCTCTCACATCTGTATGTGACTACTGGAAATATCATAGCCTATATGAACCTTTGTCAGTAAAGTGATATCTTTGCTTTTTAACACACTATCTAGGCTTGTCAAAACTTTCCTGCCAAGAAGCAATTGTGTTCTAGTTTCACGGCTGCAGTCACTCTCTGCAGTGATTTTAGAGCCTAAGAAGAGGAAATCTGTCACTGTTTCCACCTTTTCCTCTTCTATTGGCCATAAAATGATGGGACTTGATGCCATGATCTTTCTTTTTTTTTTTTTTTTAATACTGAGTTTTAAGCTGGTTTTTTCACTCGCTTCCTTCCCGCTCATCAAAAGGCTCTTTAGTTCCTCTTTGTTTTCTGCCATTAGAGTGGTATCATTCACATACCTGAAATTGTTGATATTTCTCCCAGCAATCTTGATTCCAGCTTGTAACTCACCAAGCCCAGAATTTCACATGATGTACTCTGTGTATAAGTTCAACAAATGGGGTAAAAATCCACAGACTTGTACTCTTTCTCAATCCTGAGCCAGTTAGTTGTTCCATAGAGGGTTCTAACTGTTGGTTCTTGAACTGCATAAGATTTCTAAGGAGACAGGTAAGATGGCCTGATATTTCCATATCTTTAAGAGTTTTCCACAGTTTGTTATGATCCATACAGTCAAAAGTTTTAGTGTAGTCAATGACATGGAAGTAGATGTTTTTCTGGAATTCCCTTACTTTATGATTCAGTGAATGTTGGAATTTGATCTCTGGTTTCTCTACCTTTTCTAAATGCAGATTGAACATCTGTAAGTTCTCAGTTCACATAATGCTAAAGCATAGCTTGAAGGATTTTGAGCATATTCTTACTAGGGGATAAGTATAATTATCCAGTGGTTTGAACAGTCTTTAGTACTGCCTTTTTTAAGAATTGGGAAGAAGGTTGACCTTTTCCAGTCCTGTGGCCACTGCTGGGTTTTCCAAATTTGCTGACATATTAGCAAATATGAGTGAGTGCAGCACTTTAATAGCATCATCTTTTAGGATTTTAAATAACTCAACTGGAATTCTGCAACTTCCACTAACTTTATTGGCTTCAGTGCTTCCTAAGGTCCACTTGGCTTCACATTCCAGAATATCTGGCTCTGGACAAGTGACTACACCATCATAGTTATCTGGGTCACTAAGATCTTTTTGTACAGTTCTGGGTATTCTTGCCATCTCTTCTTGATCTCTTCTGCTTCTATTAGGTCTGTGCTGTTTTCTGGCTTTATTGTGTTCATCTTTGGATGAAATATTCATTTGACATTTTAAATTTTCTTGATGAGAACTCTAGTCTTTCCACTTTTGTTTCTTTGTATTGTTCATTGAATAAGGCCTTCTAGTCTCACCTTGTTGTTCTCTGAAAGTCTAAATTTTGTTGGGTGTACCTTTCCTTTTCTCCCTTGCCTTCTGCTTTTCTTCTTTCCTCAACTATGTAAAGCCTCCTCAGACAAACACTTTGCCTTCTTGAATTTATTTTTCTTTGGTATGTTTTATCCTCTGCCTCCTGTACAATATTATGAACTTTTTCCATAGTTCTTCAGGGACTCTGTTTAGTTGTTATTGTTGTTCAGATGCTCAGTCATGTCCAATTTTTTTGTGACCCCATGTACTGTAGCACACCAGGCTTTCTTGTAAGCATCTCCTGAAACTTGCACAAACTCATGTCCATTGAGTTGATGATGCCATACACCATCTTGATTTCCCTCATTCCCTTCTCCTACTGTCTTCAATCTTTCCCAGCATTGGGTCTTTTCTAGTGAGTCAGATCTTCACATCAGGTGGGCAAAGCATTGCATTTCAGCTTCAACATCAGCCCTTCCAATGAAAAATCAGGACTGATCTCCTCTAGGATGGACTGGTTGGATCTCCTTGCAGTCCAAGGGACTCTCAAGAGTCTTCAACACCACAGCTAAAAAGCATCAACTCTTCAGCGCTCAGCTTTCTTTATAGTCCAACTCTCATATCCACACATGAACACAGGAAAAACTGTAGCTTTGATTAGACAAGACTTTTGTTTACAAAGTAATGTCTCTGCTTTTTAATATGCTGTCTAGTTTGGTCATAACTTTCCTTCCAAGGAGTAAGCGTCTTTTAATTTCATGACTGCAGTCACCATCTGCGGTGATTTTGGAGCCAAGAAAAAAATAAAGTCTGCCACTGTTTCCACTGTTTCCCCATCTATTTGCCACGAAGTGATGGGACTGAATGCCATGATCTTACTTTTCTGAATGTTGAGTTTTAAGCCAACTTTTTCACTCACCTCCTTTACATTCAAGAGGCTCTTTAGCTCTTCACTTTCTGCCATAAGGGTGGTGTCATCTGCACAGCTGAGGTTATTGATATTTCTGCCATCCATACATTACTATTGGAAAAACTATAGCTTCGACTATATGGACATTTGTCAGCAAAGTAGTATCTGCTTTTTAATATGCTGTCTAGGTTGGTCATAGCTTTTCTTTCCAGGAGTAAGCATTTTTTAATTTCATGATTGCAGTGATTCAGAGCCCAAGAAAATAAAGTATCTCACTGTTTCCATTGTTTCCTCATCTGTTTGCATGAAGTGATGGGACTCCATGCTATCTTTGTTTTTTGAACGTTGAGTTTTAAGCCAGCGTTTTCACTCTCCTCTTTCACCTTCATCAAGAGGCTCTTTAGTTTCTCTTTGCTTTCTGCCATAGGGTGATGTCATCTGCATATCTGAGTTTATTGATATTTCTTCTGGTAATCTTGATTCCAGTTTGTGCTTCATCTATCCTGGCATTTCACATGATGTACCCTGCATATAATTTTAATAAGCAGGGTGACAATATACATCCTTGGTGTACTCCTTTTCCAATTTTGAACTAGTCCATTGTTCCATGTATCATTCCAACTGCTGCTTCTTGACTTGCCTACAGGTTTGGCAGGAAACAGGTAAGGTGGTCTGGTATTCCCATCACTTTAAGAATTTTTCACAGTTCGCTGTGATGTAGACAGTCAAAGACTTTAGTGTAGTCAAGGAAGCAGAAACTGGCTCTGTTTACTAGATCTAACTCCTTGAATCCATTTGTCATCTCCAATGTATATTCATAGGAGTTTTGATTTAAGTCACGTCTGACTGTCCTAGTGGTTTTCCCTGCTTTCTTTAGTTTAAGCCTGTATTTTGCTAGGAGGAGGAGCTGATGAGCTGAGCCACAGACATCTCTAAGTATAGACTTTTCTGAGTGTATGCAGATTCTCCATCTTTGGCTACAAAGAATGTAATCAATCTGATTTCATTATTGACCATTTGGTGATGTCCATGTGTAAAGTTGTCTCTTGTGTCATTGAAAACAGTGTTTGCTATGACCAGTGTGTTCTCATGGTATAATTCTGTTAATCTTTTCCCTGTTTCATTTTGTACACAAGGCCAAACTTACCTGTTATTCAGGTATGTCTTGACTTCCTTCTTTGTTTTCAAATCCCCTATGATGAATAAGACATCTTGTGTGTGTGTGCATGTGTGTGTGTGTGTATGTGTGTTCATTCTAGGTTTTCTTTTAGGTCTTCATAGAACCAGTCAACTTCAACTTCTTTGGCATCAGGGGTAGGGACATAGACTTGGATTACTGTGATGTTGAATGGTTTCCCTTGGAAATGAACTGAGATTATTCTGTTGTTTTTGAGGTTGTACCAAAGTACTGTATTTAAGACTCTTTTGCTGATTATGAGGGCTACTCCATTTCTTCTTTGGGTTTCTTATCCTCAGCGGTAGGTATAATGGTCATCTGATTTAAATTTTCTCATCCGCATCCATTTTAGTTCATTGATTCCTAAAATGTGATCTTGTCTCCTTTTGCTTAACCATGTTCAATATACCTTGATTCATGGATCTAACATTTTAGGTTCCTATGAGAAACCTGTATGCAGGTAAGGAAGCAACAGTTAGAACTGGACATGGAACAACAGACTGGTTCCAAATAGGAAAAGGAGAATGTTAAGGCTGTATGTTGTCACCCTGCTTATTTAACTTATACGTAGAGTACATCATGAGATACACTGGGCTGGAGGAAGCACAAGCTAGAATCAAGATTGCCAGGAGAAATATCAATAACCTCAGATATGCAGATGATATCACCCTTTTGGCAGAAAATGAAGAAGAATTAAAGGGCCTCTTGATGAAAGTGAAAGAGGAGAGTGAAAAAGTTGGCTTAAAGCTCAACATTCAGAAAATAAAGATCATGGCATCCGGTTCCATCACTTCATGGGTAATAGATGGGGAAACAGTGGAAACAGTGGCTGACTTAATTTTTCTTGGCTCCAAAATCACTGCTGATGGTGATTGCAGCCATGAAATTAAAAGACACTTATTCCTTGGCAGGAAAGTTACGATCAACCTAGACAGCATATTAAAAAGCAGAGACATTACTTTGCGAACAAAGGTCTATCTAGTCAAGGCTACAGTTTTTCCGGTGGCCATGTGTGAATGTGAGAGTTGGAGTATAAAGAAAGCTGAGTGCTGAAGAGTTGATGCTTTTGAACTGTGGTGTTGGAGAAGACTCTTGAGAGTCCCTTGGACTGCAAGGAGATCCAACCAGTCCATTCTAAAGGAGATCAGTACTGGGCGTTCATTGGAAGGACTGATTTTGCAGCTGAAACTCCAATACTTTGGCCACTTGATGGCGAGAACTGACTCATTTGAAAAACCATGATGCTGGCAAAGCTTGAGGGCAGAAGGAGAAGGGGACGACAGAGGATGAGATGGTAGGATGACATCATCGACTCAATGGACATGGATTTGGGTGGACTCCGGGAGTTGGTGATGGACAGGGAGGCCTGGCGTGCTGTGGTTCATGGGGTCGCAAAGAGTCGAACACAACTGAGTGACTGGACTGAACTGAACTGATGTAATACTGTTCTTTACAGCATCAGATTTTTACTTTCATCACCAAGCACATCCGCAATTGATTATAGTTTCTGCTTTGGCCCAGTCACTTCATTCTTTCTGGAGCTATTAGTAGTTGTCCTCAGCTCTTCCCTGGTAGCACATTGGACCTTTTGATGAGAAGGCTTATCTTTTTGTGTCATCCTTTTGACTTTCTATACAGTTCCTAGGATTCTCATTCAAGTACACTGGAGTAGTTCATCATTCGCTCCTCCAGTGGATCATGTCAGAACTCTCCAATATGACCTGTTCATCTTGGGCGGCCCTGCACAGCATGGCTAATAACTTTGTTGCTTTAAGCCAGTTCCTTCTCTGTGACAAGAGAGTGATCCATGAAGGGGAAAATTGTAAATATAATTATATAATTATTTTGCAGGGTTGTGTCAGTACATAATATATTATAGGCATATACAATAATAATTATATTTTAGTTCTTGTTATATTCATGGTGGCAAGCAGAAATTTGGGGGGTACTATTTATCTTTTCCCATATTGTTTCTTTGTCCAAATTGATGATAATGGTGAGATATTCAGGATTTTGTAGAGTTGTATTTTTTCATATAATCATATTTGGTGGGTATTAAGTGCTGCACATTTCCCTAGAGTGTTTTATCTTTTTCTAGCAACCATCATAGCATAAGGCATCAAAGTATTTTAATACTTCCTTTCTTTAATAGTTCTATCCTTGTTTGTCTATATATCCATGTATGTGATTTTTTACTTTTATTTTTATTTTTTTCTTTTGTCAAGAGGTTTACTATGTAGCTTTGCTTTAAATTTTTGTTCAACTCAAAATATCATCTTTATAAATATAGTCCTGGAGCCAGTTTTAAAAAAGTTTAAAAACTCATGGCTTAATTCAGAGCATTTACTTAATTTTTTTTGAAATTTTCATTCAAGTAACTAATATATTTTAAATGACAGGAATTTACCTGTTTCTTATACTGATTCTCTGGTGACAAAATGCTAAGACAAACCCTGATCCCTGATATCCTTGTATAATTCTTTCCCAGTAGATGAATGTGGAACCTATGAATATAATCTCACTCTAATGATTATGTTACATTTTATAGTAAAATAGTGTTTTTCAGATGTAGCTAAGTTCCATAATCAGTTGGCTTTGTGTTAATCAAAAAGGAAACAATCCTAGATAGGCTTGAATTAATCAGATAAATCCTTAAAATGAAAAGAAACAGAAGTAGAGTTCTGCTGTTTTCCTTGAAGAAGCTAATTCCTGTGTTGTAGAGAGGGTCATATGGACAGGGCAATGTTTACTTGTGGAGATTTCCAGTTATATAGATTTAAGAAATTCAACAACCACTAAGCATGGAGCGGAATGCCAACATCACTTCAGATTGCAGCCCTGGTCAGTGCCTTTAGCTCAGTGCGGTAATACCCTGAGTATAGGACCCAGTTAACACATATTTGGCCTGATCCAGGAAACTTTGAGATAATAAATGTGTACGTTTAATACCATAAAATTTGTGGAAATTTATCCCATAGAAATAGAAAACAAATAAAAGTTTAGGTAAACATATTCTTGTTATATACTGATAACTTAAAATCCATCTCCAATATCAGTTTCTCCAAGAAGCTTCACTCATATTTTTCAAGAATCTCTAATTTAAGTTTCTTTAAATTACATATATGTGCTCCTATTATTTTATTATTTATTTTTATTTTATTGAGGCTTAATTGAATTTTGGTATTGTGCTAGTTCCTGGTGTACAACAATGTGACTCAGTTATATATATGTACATATATATTAGCTTATGCTATATATACTAATATATATTAGCATCCTAAGTGACTGAGATAAAGATTTCACCTGCCAATGCAGAAGCCACTGGAGACAAAGAGAGTTAAATCCCTGGGTCAGGAAGATCTCCTGGAATAGGAAATGGCAACTCACTCCAGTATTCTTGCCTGGAAAATTCCATGGACTGGCAGGCTACAGTCCGTAGGGTCTCAGGGTCACACACAACTGAAGTGACTAAGCATGCATGATTGTTTTGCATGTTGTTGTATTTGGTTTGCTAATATTTTTTGAGAATGTTTGAATCTATGTTCATCAAAGATATTGGCCAGTAACTTCTNGGCTACAGTCCGTAGGGTCTCAGGGTCACACACAACTGAAGTTACTAAGCATGCATGATTGTTTTGCATGTTGTTGTATTTGGTTTGCTAATATTTTTTGAGAATGTTTGAATCTATGTTCATCAAAGATATTGGCCAGTAACTTCTTTTTAGTACTGTCTTTATCCGGTATTGGTATCAAGGTGATGGTAGCTTCATAGTATGACTTTGGGAGTGTTCTGTCCTCCTCAATCTTTTGGAAATGTTTGAGAATAATCAGTACAAGTTCTTCTTTTGCCCTGTATTTTAAATTGTCTAATATAGCAGTTCTACATGTTGTCTCAAAAATTACTTTTTTCTCTTTTCTGTTCAGTTCAGTTCAGTTCAGTCACTCAGTCGTGTCTGACTCTTTGCCAGTTTTCTTTTTCTGTTAGTGGCACAAAATTTATTTCTGTCAACTGGGCTAAAACAGTCTTTATAATCAAATCATTATTTATAAAGATTATATATTTTAAACACTGTGGCACAACCAAGGATGTTTCAAAGGAAACACAAGAGTGTTTTTATAAAACTTTGCTCTTATATAATACTTTATACATATTTTGTCACAATTTGATTCTCAAGAGACCAATTCTTGTTTCTAGTGCACAGATTAAGAAAATTGAAGCAGAGAGATTATCTGCTAGAGACCCAGAGATAGTAATTAGCAGAATTAAGAACAGAAATTAAGTGTTCTAACTCTAGGCTTAGTGATCTTTCTGTTACACTCTGTTCTTTATCAAGGAAGAGATATAGCCTAAGCATTTTAAAAGACAGACTAGGGAGGCAGGGGTTCTAATTTTGAACTCAGACTGAATAATTTGCTACCTCTGTTTAGCTGATCAGTTTATCAAGCTTCCTTGTTCTTCAATGTCTTCTGCTGCAGGTGACTAACAGTAAAAATTGATTTATAGATTTTTATGAAAGTTAACTATATTGCAGAACTTTCTTTTGCAACTTTTACATAGTATCAAGAAGTCAAGTGGTTCAATATTAGCTCCTATTATCAGTACAATGTATCTGAAAGTTGTTTTTAAACCCACATGAATCTCATAAGTTATCTGAGACTTGTTGAAATCACCCATACTTGAAGAATTGTACTTCATGCTTAAAATAACATTTGTTGCTACTTATTTTTATCCAAACAATATTCAGAAAAACACAAGTAAGAGATTTTGAGCAACCCCTGCTTTCTGATAAAATTTCAGGTATCATTTCTTGTATGATTCACAAAACAATTCACTTCTTCTGTTTATTAATCACCGTTCTCAGTTTCATGTAAAATATACTTACTTGTCTATACTTTCAAATTATAATTCTATTACATTTCATGGATAATTATATAGATTCAGGAATATTAATTATTCTACACTCTACATTTAGGATAAATTCATTTATGTCATCATGTTATCAAATTAAGACACCCCTAACATATTTTCTCTGTACTGGTTGAAAGTCTGCATAAAGATTCTTTTGATTGGAAGTGTGCTAAGCCCAGTTTAAATAGCCCTAAGCAGAGGTTATCTTTCTTAAGGATAGATGTTATTGAAGAAGAGGAAATTTAGCTGGACCTTGAAAGGACTGATACTAGGGACAAGATGAGTGTCAGGGATCAGGCAGCCTCTTTCCTTCAATTTCTTCATATTTGCTTCTCTCTGCACAGGGGAATTTCAGCTTCTAAATTCTGTGTTCACTTGCTGTTTGTTGTTATTATGTGTTTGTAGGCACATGGTTATTGTAGAATTTCTGACTCAAATTTCTGTCCAAGCATACCGAATGCATGGATTCATATCACTCTTGTGATCATAGGTTGGTGAAGGTAATGGCCTTATGGAGAGTATACTTAAAAGATGTCACTTATATTTTTGTACCAATCAAGACTGCTAAGTCTTCCCATATTTATCACTGGTATAGTTTGGTGTGTGTGTGTGTAGGTGTTAGTGCTAAATTTGTGACTACACAGATACAACTTCTCTATAGTGTTGCCAAAACTCTATTCCTTTATCTCCACCTACAGAAACCAATCCCTTTAAAAGTCTTGCTTGCTCCTTTGGTTTTCAGATCCATCACACTTTATGGCAACTCCCAGTAATTCCTATTATAGACAAAGCAACCTACTTTTTGCAAATATGTACATATTAATTGATACTTTGCTAATAGTCTAATATGACTTTTTCTTTCATTGATTTTGCTAATCTGGTATTACTGGCTAAATTAAGTATTCTCTGTTATTTCTTAGCATAGTAGTCCTTGTTTAGAATGTTTCCTTGTGAAAAACTAACTATATTTTGACCATCTTCCCAATCTATTCTGCCTGTTCAAACATGAATTCAAAGCCAATTTCTTTCATAAAATATAACATTTTATATTTTATTTTAGGTTTTTTCTAGATACTTATGAAGATTGGAAATAAACTAAATGATTAATGATACATTTAAATACATAGTAAAATGTTCACTGCATGTTATGAGAGTAAAAGACAGAAATAAACCTGCACACAACTTATAATTTATATTTCAATTTTAACTATCCAATTCTCTCTATAAAAATGGTACACAAAGCCTTACCACAAAAATTTACATTATTAATATATTGGTAGTGTGTGTATGCACAAATGATCTTTTAATAATTTTATAGTAAGAAAGAAATTTTATTACACTGTCAATTCCCTTTCCTGGGAAATTGTTGTGCCAGTTACTTAAATAAGAAGCACAGGTATATATTATGCAAAATGTTTGAAACTAACAAACAGGAATCAACGATGAGTCATAAGTCATGCATAAATGGTGTCTTGTTAAAATAGTGTATTATAATCAAAGTTTTTATTCAAAATTTCTTTCAAAATACTATTTTTTATTTGTTCCCAAAATAAAAAGATGGGCATTACTTTAACTTCATTAATGCTCCATATAAAATAGTTTAAATATATTATTAATTTTTATTTTCCTCATCCATCACCCACCTCCCCTCTAGAAATCACCTTTAAATTCCTTATATCTTTAACTCTGTTTCCGTTTTGTTCTATTTATCCTTTTTTAAATTGAAGTATATGGCAACCCATACTCTTGCCTGGAAAATTCCATGGATGGAGGATCCTGCTGGACTACTGTCCATGGGGTCACAAAGAGTCAGACACAACTAAGCGACTTGACTTTCACTTTCATAATTGATTAGCAATATTAGTTTCAGGTGTACAGCATATTCATTCAATATTTTTATAGATTATATTCCATTTAAATTTATTATAAATTATTGACCATATTCCCTGGGCTGTACAATATATAGTCATATCTCATCTATTTTATTCATAGTAGTTTGTAACTCTTAATCCCCTTCCTCCCTCCCCACTGATAATAGATCTCTAATTTGTTCTCTATACCTGTGAGTCTGTTTTAGAGAAAGAATTAATCTTCAAAATATACAAACAGTTAATGCAGCTCTATATCAAAAAAACAAAAAACTCTTATCAAAAAATGGGTACAAGATCTAAGCAGACATTTCTGTAAATAAGACAGACAGATGATCAAAAAATACATGAAAGGATGGTCAACATCACTGACTATTTGTTGTTGTTCAGTCTCTAAGTCCTGTCAAACTCTTTGCGACCTCATGGATTTATGGCATTGCAGGGTCCTGTGTCCGTCACTATCTCCCAGAGTTTGCTCAGATTCATGTCCATTGAGTCACTGATGCTAACTAACCATCTCTTCCTATACTGCCCCCTTTTCCTTTTGCCTTCAGTATACCATGCATCAGCCTCTTTTCCAATAAATTGTCTCTTTGCATCAGGTGATGGCAAATCAAAACTACAATGAGGTATCACTTCACACTAGTCATAATGACCATCATAAAAAAATGTACAAAATAAATTCTGGAGAAGGTGTGGAGAAAAAGAAACCTTCCTGTACTGTTTGTAGGAGTTTAAATTGGTATAGCCACTATGGAGAACAGTATGGAGGCTCCTTAAAAACTAAATATACAACTACAATATGGTTCAGCAATCTCACTTCTGGGCATATATCCAGAGGAAACCATATTTTTTAGTTACATTCATTTGTTTTACTTTTTGGATTCCACATTAAAGTGATAACATATCATTTTCTTTCTTTGTCTGATTTTTTGAAATAAGTATTATATCCTTCAGGTCCATGCATGTTGTTGCAAATATCAGAATTTCATTCTTTTTGGAAGGTGAAGTATCAATACTATTCCATTTTGTGTATGTGTGTGTGTGTGTATATATATATATGTATGTATGTATGTATGTATGCTACTGCTAAGTCAGGTCGATTGTGTCTGACTCTGTGTGACCCCATACATGGCAGCCCACAAGGCTATGCTGTCCCTGGGATTCTCCAGGCAAGAACACTGGAGTGGGTTGCCATTTCCTTCTCCAATACATGAAAGTGAAAAGGGAAAGTGAAGTCACTCAGTCGTATCCGAATCTTAGCGGCCCCATGGACTGCGGCCCACCAGGCTCCTCCACCCATGGGATTTTCCAGGCAAGAGTACTGGCGTGGGTTGCCATTGGTTTCTCCACATATATATATATATATATACCATTATATATGTACAAATCTTTATCTATTCATCTATTGATGCTTTCCTATCTTTGTAACTAAATAATACTGCTATGAATATTGTGTAAATGCATTTGTTCAAATTATTATCCATGTATTTTTTAGATCTATACCCAGGAATTGAAATTTAGGACCACATTTATATGTTGGGTATTTATTTTTAAGGAAACTCCATATGGTTTTCCTTAAGCAGACCAATTCACAATCACAATAACAAAATATAGTATTCATTTTTTTCCACATCCTTGCAAATATTTTTTGTTTGTAGTATTTTTGAAGATAGCCATTCTGACAGGTTTATGGTGGTATCTCATTGTGGTTTAAATTTCCATTTCTCCAATGATTAGTGGTGTCAAATATTTATCATGAGCTTGTTGGCCTCTGCGTATCTTCTTAAGAAAAATATATATTTACAATTGGTAAGTTTTTTGGGATTTTGAGCTTCATGCACTCTGTGCTCATCAATTCAGTTCAGTTAGTTCAGTCGCTCAGTCATGTCCAACTCTAAGCAATCCCATGATCGCAGCACTCCAGGCCTCCCTGTCCATCACCCACTCCCGGAGTTCACTCAAACTCATGTTCATCGAGTGGTGATGCCATCCAGCCGTCTCATCCTCTGTCATACCCTTCTCCTCCTGCCCCCAAGTGAAAGTGAAAGTGAAGTCGCTCAGTCGTGTCCAACTCTTTGCAACCCCATGGACTGTAGCCTACCAGGCTCCTCTGTCCATGGGATTTTCCAGGCAATAGTACTGGAGTGGATTGCCATTTCCTTCTCCAGGGGATCTTCCCAACCCAGGGATTCAACCGGATCCTTCCGCATTGTACACAGACGCTTTACCGTCTTAGCCACCAGGGCTTCTGGCAAACCCTCCCAATAGAAGAGTCTTTTCCAATGAGTCAACTCTTCAAATGAGGTAGCCAAAGTACTGGAGTTTCACCTTCAGCATCATTCCTTCCAAACAGAACCCAGGGCTGATCTCCTTTAGAATGGACTGGTTGGATCTCCTTGCAGTCCAAGGGACTCTCAAGAGTCTTCTCCAACACCACAGTGCAAAAGCATCAATTCTTCAGCACTCAGCTTTCTTCACAGTCCAACTCTCACATCCATACATGACTACTGGAAAAACCATAGCCTTGACTAGACTGTGTCCAACTCTTTGCAACCCCATGGACCCCCAGGGGCAGCCTACCAGGCTCCTCTGTCCCTGGGATTTTCCAGGCAATAGTACTGGAGTGGATTGCCATTTCCTTCTCCAGGGGATCTTCCCAACCCAGGGATTCAACCAGGTTCTTCCGCATTGTACACAGACGCTTTACCGTCTTAGCCACCAGGGCTTCTGGCAAACCCTCCCAATATAAGAGTCTTTTCCAATGAGTCAACTCTTCAAATGAGGTAGCCAAAGTACTGGAGTTTCACCTTCAGCATCATTCCTTCCAAACAGAACCCAGGGCTGATCTCCTTTAGAATGGACTGGTTGGATCTCCTTGCAGTCCAAGGGACTCTCAAGAGTCTTCTCCAACACCACAGTGCAAAAGCATCAATTCTTCAGCACTCAGCTTTCTTCACAGTCCAACTCTCACATCCATACATGACTACTGGAAAAACCATAGCCTTGACTAGACTGACCTTTGTTGGCAAAGTAATGTCTCTGCTTTTGAATATGCTAGGTAGGTTGGTCATAACTTTCCTTCCAAGGTGTAAGCGTCTTTTAATTTCATGGCTGCAGTCATCATCTGCAGTGATTTTGGAGACCCCCAAAATAAATTCTGACTCTGATTCCACTGTTTCCGCATCTATTTGCCTTGAAGTCATGGGACCAGATGCCATGATCTTAGTTTTCTGAATGTTGAGCTTTAGGCCAACTTTTTCACTCTCCTCTTTCATTTTCATCAAGAAGCTTTTTAGATCCTCTTCACTTTCTGCCATAAGGGTGGCATCATCTGCATATTTGAGGTTATTGATATGTCTCCTGGCATTTTTGATTCCAGCTTGTGCTTCATCCAGCCCAGTGTTTCTCATGATGTACTCTGCATATAAGTTAAATAAGCAGGGTGAATATACAGCTTTCACATACCCTTTTTCCTATTTGGAACCAGTTTGTTGTTCCATGTCCAGTTCTAACTGTTGCTTCCTGACCTGCATATAGGTTTCTCAAGAGGCCAATCAGGTGGTCTGGTATTCCCATCTCTTTCAGAATTTTCCACAGTTTATTGTGATCCACACAGTCAAAGGCTTTGGCATAGTCAATAAAGCAGAAATAGATGTTTTTCTGGAACTCTTTTGTTTTTTCCATGATCCAGCAGATGTTGGCAATTTGATCTCTGGTTCCTCTGCCTTTTCTAAAACCCACTTGAACATTTGGAAGTTCATGGTTCACGTACTGCTGAAACTTGGCTTGGAGAATTTTGAGCATTACTTTACTAGCATGTGAGATGAGTAGAACTGTGCGGTAGTTTGAGCATTCTTTGGCAGTGCCTTTCTTGGGGATTGGAATGAAAGCTGACCTTTTCCAGTCCTGTGGCCACCACTGAGTTTTCCAAATTTGTTGGCATATTGAGTGCAGCACTTTCACAGCATCATCTTTCAGGATTTGAAATATCTCAACTGGAATTCCATCACCTCCACTAGCTTTGTTCATAGTAATGCTTTCTAAGGCCCACTTGACTTCACATTCCAGGATCACTCTTGGTGAGTGATCATACCATCATGATTATCTGGGTCATGAAGATCTTTTTTGTACAGTTCTTCAGTGTATTCTTTCTTGCCACCTCTTCTTAATATCTTCTGCTTTTGTCAAAGCGTCTGCCTGCAATGCAGGAGACCTGGGTTCGATCCCTGGGTTGGGAAGATCTCCTGGAGAAGGAAATGGCAACCCACTCCAGTACTCTTGCCTGGAGAATCCCATGGACGGAGGAGCCTGGCAGGCTACAGTCCACGGGGTTGCAAAGAGTCGGACACGACTGAGCGACTTCACTTCACTTCTGTCAGGTCCAGACCATTTCTGTCCTTTATCGAGCCCATCTTTGCATGAAATGTTCCCTTGGTATCTCTAATTTTCTTGAAGAGATCTCTTGTGTATTCTTGCCACCTCTTCTTAATATCTTCTGCTTCTGTTAGGTCCAGACCATTTCTGTCCTTTATCGAGCCCATCTTTGCATGAAATGTTCCCTTGGTATCTCTAATTTTCTTGAAGAGATCTCTAGTCTTTCCCATTCTGTTGTTTTCCTCTATTTCTTTGCATTGATCACTGAAGAAGGGTTTCTTATCTCTCCTTGATATTCTTTGGAACTCCTCATTCAGATGCTTATGTCTTTCCTTTTCTCCTTTGCTTTTTGCTTCTCTTCTTTTCACAGCTATTTGTAAGGCCTCCCCAGACAGCCATTTTGCTTTTTTGCATTTCTTTTCCATGGGGATGGTCTTGATCCCTGTCTCCTGTACAATGTCATGAACCTCCATCCATAGTTCATCAGGCACTCTATCTATCAGACCTAATCCCTTAAATCTATTTCTCACTTCCACTGTATAATCATAAGGGATTTGATTTAGGTCATACCTGAATGGTCTAGTGGTTTTCCCTACTTTCTTCAATTTAAGTCTAAATTTGGCAATAAGGAGCTCATGATCTGTGTTTATAGTCACTTACAAATAGGTTCTCCCATTCAGTAGGTTATCTTTTGTTTAATAATGATTTCCTTTGCTGTACATTTTAGCTAAATTAAGTGACATTTGTTATTTTGTTTGTTTCCTTTGCCTTAGAAGACAGATTAAAAAAAAAATGCTACCATTTCTGTTAAAGAGTGTTCTGCGTATGTTTTCTTCTAGACATTTTCTGATATTTTGGTCTTAATTAAGTTTTTAGTCCATTTTCAGTTTATTTTTGTATATCATGTGAGAAAGTATTCTAATTTCATTCTAAATTTTATATGCAGGTATCGTTTTTCTGGCACCATTTCCTGAAGAAATTGCCTTGTGCCTATTGTATATCCTTGCCTCCTTTGTCATAATTACTTTACCATAAGTGCATAAGGTTATGTCTGGGCTCGCTAGTCCCTTTCATTGATATGTCTGTTTTGGTGCTAGTACCACGATTTTTGATTACTTTGTGTTTGTAATATAAAGTTAGGAGTGTTTTACCTCCAAATCTGTGTTTCTTTCTTTGGATTGACTTGATTACTTGTGGTGTTTTGTGTTTCCAAACAAATTTTAGAACTATTTTTTCTGTTTATGAGTAAAGTGCATTCAGCATTTTGATAAGAATTTCATTGAACCTGTGGGTTTTCTTGAGTGGTATTGTTATTTAGTTCTCTAACACCAGGTATGTAATATATTTTTTCTATGTGTTTGTATCACTTTCAGTTATTTTCAGCATTGTCTTATGTTTTTCCAAATACAGATCTTTTACCTCTTTACTTTTATTCAGGCTTGTAATAGCAATGTATATCTATGGATATATATGTGTGTGTCTGTTTCAATTTGCTGATTTCTTTATTTCAAGTACATTTTAATAATCCTGATTTACACTTCCCTTCCTCCATGATTACTATTTTAGGTAATATATATTATGTTTTTTGTTTTATGTGTCACTGCTGCTGCTGCTGAGTCGTTTCAGTCATGTCCAACCCTGTGTGACCCCATAGACGGCAGCCCATCAGGCTTCCCTGTCCCTGGGATTCTCAAGGCAAGAACACTGGAGTGGGTTGCCATGTCCTTCTCCAATGCATGAAAGTGAAAAGTGAAAGTGAAGTCACCCAGTCATGTCCAACTCTTAGTAACCCCATGGACAGCAGCCTACCAGGCTCCTCCATCCATGGGATTTTCCAGAGTACTGCAGTGGGGTACCATTGCCTTCTCCACTTATGTGTCACTAAAGTACTTATTAGACATGCAGATGGCATCACCCTTATGGCAGAATGTAAAGAGGAACTAAAAAGCCTCTTGATGAAAGTGAAAGAGGAGAGTGAAAAAGTTGGCTTAAAGCTCAACGTTCAGAAAACTAAGATCATGGCATCTGGTCCCATGACTTCAAGGCAAATAGATGGGGAAACAGTGGAATCAGTGTCAGACTTTATTTTTGGGGGCTCCAAAATCACTGCAGATGGTGATTGCAGCCATGAAATTAAAAGACGCTTACTCTTTGGAAGGAAAGTTATGACCAACCTAGATAACATATTCAAAAGCTGAGACATTACTTTGCCAACAAAAGTCCGTCTAGTCAAGGCTATGATTTTTCCAGTAGTCCTGTATGGATGTGAGAGTTGGACTGTGAAGAAGGCTGAGCACCGACAAATTGATGCTTCTGAAATGTGGTGTTGAAGAAGACTCTTGAGAGTCCGTTGGACTGCAAGGAGATCCAACCACTCCATTCTAAAGGAGATCGGTCCTGGGTGTTCTTTGGAAGGAATGATGCTAAAGCTGAAGCTCCAGTACTTTGGCCACCTCATGCGAAGGGTTTACTCATTGGAAAAGACTCTGATGCTGAAAGGGATTGGGGGCAGGAGGAGAAGGGGATGACAGAGGATGAGATGGCTGGATGGCATCACTGATTCAATGGACATGAGTTTGAGTGAACTCTGGGAGTTGGTGATGGACATGGAGGCCTGGTGTGCTGCAATTCATGGGGTCACAAAGAATCGGACACCACTGAGCAACTGAACTGAATGGAAAGTACTTATTTCTGATATAGTTAATTTTACTACTTTTGTCTATTATTCTTTCTGTAGGCTTTGTATATGGTTGACTTACTACATTTACTGTATATTTGCCTTCAACAATTAGCTTTTTTTCCCACTACTTTTATTTTTCTAGTTGTGATCTTTTCCTTTTTTGCTTAGATAATTTCCTCTAACCTTTCTTGTAAAGTTAGAGTGGTGATGCTAAACTCATTTTTCATTTGCTCATCTTAAATCTTTCAATTTTCCACAAAATCTGTGTGATAGCTTTCCTAAGAAGAGGATTCTTGGTTGTA
This sequence comes from Cephalophus harveyi, assembly GCA_006410635.1. NCBI lineage: Eukaryota > Metazoa > Chordata > Mammalia > Artiodactyla > Bovidae > Cephalophus > Cephalophus harveyi. The sequence continues at coordinate 9,443 of SJYT01014948.1, read as the reverse complement.
GGGCTTTCCCTTTCATCATTTTAAGATTTTTATGCCACTCCTTTCTCACCTGTAGAATCTATTGAAAAGCAGATCAGGCTCTATTAGGGGTTCCTCATATGTAGCTCGTTTCTATCTTGCTGCTTTTAATATTCTTTTTTTTTTTCTTTCATTTGTTTCATTTTAATTGAAGTGTATCATAATGTGGTCCTCTTAGTGTTGATCCTGTTTAGGATTCTCTGTGATTTCTATACCTGTATATGTTTCCTTTCTCATGTTAGGCAAGTTTTTAGCTTCTATGTCTTCAAATATAATAATTTTTGCCCTTTTATCTCTCTTTTCCTTCTGGGACCTCTATAATGCAAATATCATATGCTTGATTTTGTCACAGAGATCTCTTGAAATGCCTTCATTTCTTTTTAGCTTTCTTTCTTTTATCTGCTCAGGCTCAGTGATTACCACTAATCTTTTTTTTTTTTTTCCCAGCTTATTGAACTGCTCCTCTGCATCATTTGAACTACACCCATTTTCTACTAGTTTATTTTTCATTTCAGTTATTTTATTCTTCATCTCTATTTGATTTTTCTCCATACTATCTAACTCTCGATCTAAAACTTGTATCTTATACTCTTGTATCAAGAGTATCTTGTACCCTTCATTCTTTCTTCTCCTGAGTTCTTCAGTCATCTTTATGAAAATTACCTTGAACTCTTATTGGATAGGTTATCTATCTCTGCCTCATTAGTCCTTCTGGGGTTTTATCTTGTTTCTTCATTTGGAATATGTCCCTCTATTGCCTCATTTTGCCTAATTTGCTGTTTCTATTTCTATGTATCCTGTAAGTTGCTAAGTTTCCCAGTCTTGGAGAAAGAGATGTGAGATTTCTCTTTTGTAAGAGATGTGCTGGGCATCCAAGTGCATGCTTCTTTCTAATCACCAGAGCTATAAGCTCTCGAGATATCCCATATATGGGCTGCATGGGTCCTTTTACAGTGGGTGACTGATTACTGTAGACAGTATGGTAGGCATGATTGGGATTGGGTTCCTGCTCTGATTGGTTGCTAGGCCTTTCCTTTTGTGGAGGTTGCTGGTTGCTAGTTGGAAGGATCATGAGAAAGCTAGCTATAGAATCCTGGTGGGTGCCAGGGCCAGTACCATCTCAATGATAGAGCCTCATGCTGGAATCTCTGGCTACAGGGCCTTGGCGATACTGAATCTGGTGTTAGCCTGTTGGTGGATAGACTGGATACTGCAAGCCACTGGCTGAAGGCCCCAAGGAGTCCCTGAGCTGGCATGCCCTTCTGGTGGGCAGAGCCTGGGCCCAGATATTCCAGGGATGATGCCAGCTTGCTGGTGTATTGGTTGGGTTCTGACAAGGCAGGCTTTGGGGCTACAGTGGTCCTAGTGCAGGAAGTCCTGGGGCTAGTGCCAGCTCACCAGTGGGCAGAGCCATGTCCCAGAGCCTCTTGTTGTAGGGCATTGGGTAATCTGGAGTTGGTGTGTCTGCAGGGCTGGGGCCCATGGAACTGGTGCCTGCCCACTGGTGAGCATAACTGGGCCACAGGGCCTCTGGGTATAAGGTCCTGGGGGTCCTAGAACTAGTATCTGCTTGCTGATGTATGGAGCTGGTCCTGGGCCCTCTTGTGGACACTGCCATGTCATAGGACAGCTGTTGGTTCAAGGGACAGCATGCCTGCTAATAGGTGAGGACATGTAACCATCTGTATTATTGCTTGGCCTGAAGTGTCCCAGAAAAGTGGTACAGAAAAGGTGGAAGATGGAATGGGTTCGTTTACTAATAAGTTAGAGGGAAGATTCCAGAATGGCACTTCTTATTACCAGTGTTCTTGTGATAGAATGAGTTTCCAAAAACATCTGGCACCAGTGTATGTATCCCCAGGGCAAATTCCAGTTGCTTTCTGCCTCCCCAGTGAGTTTCCAAGATCATCAGGTGAGCCTTACTTTGGCTCCTTTCAAATTACTGCTTCTACACTGGTTCCAGACCATGTAAAATTTTGTGTGCCTTTTAAGAATGGAGTCTCTTGTCTCTCACAGTCCCTGAGTCTCCCAAAAAATAGCCCTGTTGTCATACTCAGTCTTATTTGACTCTTTGCAGCCCCATGGACTGAAGCCTGCCAGGGTTCTCTCCCCATGGAAATTTCCAGACAAAGCTTCTAGAGTGAGGTGCCATTTGCTACTGCAGGAGATCTTCCCAACCCAAGGAGCAAATCCATATCTCTTGAGTCTCCCACATTGACAGATGGATTCTTCACCACTAGTAACATCTGGTAAGCCCCAAAGAAAGCCCTGCTGGCCTTTAAATCCAAATGTTCTGGGGTCTCAACTTTCAATATAGGATTCCTGGGCTAAGGAGCTAGATATGGGACTCTGACTTGTGGCTCTTTGGGGAGAAATTTTTAGATTTCACATATAGGTGAGATCATTTTTTCTCTTTGCCTTTTTATGAGTAATTTCATTTTGCAGAATGCATAACATAGTAATTTCATTTTGCAAAATACAATACACCCATGTTGTTGCAAATGGCAAATTTTCACTCTTTTCTATGGCTGATTAATATTCCATTGTGTGTATGTGTTTGATACATGTATGCCACATCTTTATACATTCTTCAGTTGATTGGCACTTGGGCTGCTTCCCTATCTTGGCTACTGTGAATAATTCTGCAATGAACATATGGGTGCGCATATCTTTTCAAATTAGTGTTTTGGAAAGTTTTTCGAAAAATATCCAGAAGTAGAATTGTTCAGTCATATACTAGTGTGCTTTTTAATTTTTGAGGAAACTCCATAGTAACTGCACACATTTACATTCTCACCATTAGTGACTCAGGGTCCCCTTTTCTCCACATTCTTGTCAACACCTGTTATTTCTTATCTTTTGATAATAGCCATTCAAACAGGTGTGAGGTGGTATCTCATTGAGGTTTTGATTCTGTTTCCCGGACAATTAGTGATGTTAAGAATCTTTTCATGTATTTGTTTGCCATCTGTATGTCTCCTTAGAATAATGTCTATTCAGGTCCTCTGCTCATTTTATAATCAGGTAATTTCTTTCTTTTATGTCAGGCTGAATGAATTTTTATGTATTTTGGATATTATATGAATACATATCATTTCCTTATCAAACATTTTGTGCAAATATTGTGCAAATATTTTTTCCCCATTCAATGGTCAACCTTTTGTTTTATTGGTAGTTTTCTTCACTGTGTAAAAACTTTTTAGTTTGATGTCTTTTCTATTTATTTTTGCTTTTGCTTCTGTTTTTTGTTTGTTTGTTTGCCTGAGGAAACATATCCAAAAATATTGCTAAGATCTATATCAAAGAGCTTACTGCTTATATTTTTTTCTAGATATTGTATTATTTCAGGTCCTACATTTTATTTTGAGCTTATTTCTGTATATAGCATGAGAAATTAAGTCTGTTTATTTTGCATGTAATTCTCCAGTTTTCACTATATCATTTGTTGAAGAAACTTTTATCCATTGAATATTCTTGCCCTCTTTGTGGTAGACTAATTGACCAGATAGCTGTTGGTTCATTTCTGGGCTCCCTCTTCTGTTCCATTTATTTATGTATCTGCTTTTGTGCCAGTACCATGCTGCTTTGATTACTATTGCTTTGGAGTATAGTTATAAATTTGGAGTATAGTTATAAATTTGGATGCTTGTTACTTTTATAAAGACTTTTTTTTTGTTTATTTTAAAGGAATTTTAAGATATTTAAATATCTCATTACCAGAAAATTACTTTTCAATTATGATTCCAATAGCTGTTTATTTAGAATCATTCATCATTTCAGATGTGTATAAGAGACAGGCTAGCTATAGAATCCTGGTGGGTGCCAGGGCCAGTACCATCTCAATGATAGAGCCTCATGCTGGAATCTCTGGCTACAGGGCCTTGGCGATACTGAATCTGGTGTTAGCCTGTTGGTGGATAGACTGGATACTGCAAGCCACTGGCTGAAGGCCCCAAGGAGTCCCTGAGCTGGCATGCCCTTCTGGTGGGCAGAGCCTGGGCCCAGATATTCCAGGGATGATGCCAGCTTGCTGGTGTATTGGTTGGGTTCTGACAAGGCAGGCTTTGGGGCTACAGTGGTCCTAGTGCAGGAAGTCCTGGGGCTAGTGCCAGCTCACCAGTGGGCAGAGCCATGTCCCAGAGCCTCTTGTTGTAGGGCATTGGGTAATCTGGAGTTGGTGTGTCTGCAGGGCTGGGGCCCATGGAACTGGTGCCTGCCCACTGGTGAGCATAACTGGGCCACAGGGCCTCTGGGTATAAGGTCCTGGGGGTCCTAGAACTAGTATCTGCTTGCTGATGTATGGAGCTGGTCCTGGGCCCTCTTGTGGACACTGCCATGTCATAGGACAGCTGTTGGTTCAAGGGACAGCATGCCTGCTAATAGGTGAGGACATGTAACCATCTGTATTATTGCTTGGCCTGAAGTGTCCCAGAAAAGTGGTACAGAAAAGGTGGAAGATGGAATGGGTTCGTTTACTAATAAGTTAGAGGGAAGATTCCAGAATGGCACTTCTTATTACCAGTGTTCTTGTGATAGAATGAGTTTCCAAAAACATCTGGCACCAGTGTATGTATCCCCAGGGCAAATTCCAGTTGCTTTCTGCCTCCCCAGTGAGTTTCCAAGATCATCAGGTGAGCCTTACTTTGGCTCCTTTCAAATTACTGCTTCTACACTGGTTCCAGACCATGTAAAATTTTGTGTGCCTTTTAAGAATGGAGTCTCTTGTCTCTCACAGTCCCTGAGTCTCCCAAAAAATAGCCCTGTTGTCATACTCAGTCTTATTTGACTCTTTGCAGCCCCATGGACTGAAGCCTGCCAGGGTTCTCTCCCCATGGAAATTTCCAGACAAAGCTTCTAGAGTGAGGTGCCATTTGCTACTCCAGGAGATCTTCCCAACCCAAGGAGCAAATCCATATCTCTTGAGTCTCCCACATTGACAGATGGATTCTTCACCACTAGTAACATCTGGTAAGCCCCAAAGAAAGCCCTGCTGGCCTTTAAATCCAAATGTTCTGGGGTCTCAATTTTCAATATAGGATTCCTGGGCTAAGGAGCTAGATATGGGACTCTGACTTGTGGCTCTTTGGGGAGAAATTTTTAGATTTCACATATAGGTGAGATCATTTTTTCTCTTTGCCTTTTTATGAGTAATTTCATTTTGCAGAATGCATAACATAGTAATTTCATTTTGCAAAATACAATACACCCATGTTGTTGCAAATGGCAAATTTTCACTCTTTTCTATGGCTGATTAATATTCCATTGTGTGTATGTGTTTGATACATGTATGCCACATCTTTATACATTCTTCAGTTGATTGGCACTTGGGCTGCTTCCCTATCTTGGCTACTGTGAATAATTCTGCAATGAACATATGGGTGCGCATATCTTTTCAAATTAGTGTTTTGGAAAGTTTTTCGAAAAATATCCAGAAGTAGAATTGTTCAGTCATATACTAGTGTGCTTTTTAATTTTTGAGGAAACTCCATAGTAACTGCACACATTTACATTCTCACCATTAGTGACTCAGGGTCCCCTTTTCTCCACATTCTTGTCAACACCTGTTATTTCTTATCTTTTGATAATAGCCATTCAAACAGGTGTGAGGTGGTATCTCATTGAGGTTTTGATTCTGTTTCCCGGACAATTAGTGATGTTAAGAATCTTTTCATGTATTTGTTTGCCATCTGTATGTCTCCTTAGAATAATGTCTATTCAGGTCCTCTGCTCATTTTATAATCAGGTAATTTCTTTCTTTTATGTCAGGCTGAATGAATTTTTATGTATTTTGGATATTATATGAATACATATCATTTCCTTATCAAACATATTGTGCAAATATTGTGCAAATATTTTTTCCCCATTCAATGGTCAACCTTTTGTTTTATTGGTAGTTTTCTTCACTGTGTAAAAACTTTTTAGTTTGATGTCTTTTCTATTTATTTTTGCTTTTGCTTCTGTTTTTTGTTTGTTTGTTTGCCTGAGGAAACATATCCAAAAATATTGCTAAGATCTATATCAAAGAGCTTACTGCTTATATTTTTTTCTAGATATTGTATTATTTCAGGTCCTACATTTTATTTTGAGCTTATTTCTGTATATAGCATGAGAAATTAAGTCTGTTTATTTTGCATGTAATTCTCCAGTTTTCACTATATCATTTGTTGAAGAAACTTTTATCCATTGAATATTCTTGCCCTCTTTGTGGTAGACTAATTGACCAGATAGCTGTTGGTTCATTTCTGGGCTCCCTCTTCTGTTCCATTTATTTATGTATCTGCTTTTGTGCCAGTACCATGCTGCTTTGATTACTATTGCTTTGGAGTATAGTTATAAATTTGGAGTATAGTTATAAATTTGGATGCTTGTTACTTTTATAAAGACTTTTTTTTTGTTTATTTTAAAGGAATTTTAAGATATTTAAATATCTCATTACCAGAAAATTACTTTTCAATTATGATTCCAATAGCTGTTTATTTAGAATCATTCATCATTTCAGATGTGTATAAGAGACAGGCTAGCTATAGAATCCTGGTGGGTGCCAGGGCCAGTACCATCTCAATGATAGAGCCTCATGCTGGAATCTCTGGCTACAGGGCCTTGGCGATACTGAATCTGGTGTTAGCCTGTTGGTGGATAGACTGGATACTGCAAGCCACTGGCTGAAGGCCCCAAGGAGTCCCTGAGCTGGCATGCCCTTCTGGTGGGCAGAGCCTGGGCCCAGATATTCCAGGGATGATGCCAGCTTGCTGGTGTATTGGTTGGGTTCTGACAAGGCAGGCTTTGGGGCTACAGTGGTCCTAGTGCAGGAAGTCCTGGGGCTAGTGCCAGCTCACCAGTGGGCAGAGCCATGTCCCAGAGCCTCTTGTTGTAGGGCATTGGGTAATCTGGAGTTGGTGTGTCTGCAGGGCTGGGGCCCATGGAACTGGTGCCTGCCCACTGGTGAGCATAACTGGGCCACAGGGCCTCTGGGTATAAGGTCCTGGGGGTCCTAGAACTAGTATCTGCTTGCTGATGTATGGAGCTGGTCCTGGGCCCTCTTGTGGACACTGCCATGTCATAGGACAGCTGTTGGTTCAAGGGACAGCATGCCTGCTAATAGGTGAGGACATGTAACCATCTGTATTATTGCTTGGCCTGAAGTGTCCCAGAAAAGTGGTACAGAAAAGGTGGAAGATGGAATGGGTTCGTTTACTAATAAGTTAGAGGGAAGATTCCAGAATGGCACTTCTTATTACCAGTGTTCTTGTGATAGAATGAGTTTCCAAAAACATCTGGCACCAGTGTATGTATCCCCAGGGCAAATTCCAGTTGCTTTCTGCCTCCCCAGTGAGTTTCCAAGATCATCAGGTGAGCCTTACTTTGGCTCCTTTCAAATTACTGCTTCTACACTGGTTCCAGACCATGTAAAATTTTGTGTGCCTTTTAAGAATGGAGTCTCTTGTCTCTCACAGTCCCTGAGTCTCCCAAAAAATAGCCCTGTTGTCATACTCAGTCTTATTTGACTCTTTGCAGCCCCATGGACTGAAGCCTGCCAGGGTTCTCTCCCCATGGAAATTTCCAGACAAAGCTTCTAGAGTGAGGTGCCATTTGCTACTCCAGGAGATCTTCCCAACCCAAGGAGCAAATCCATATCTCTTGAGTCTCCCACATTGACAGATGGATTCTTCACCACTAGTAACATCTGGTAAGCCCCAAAGAAAGCCCTGCTGGCCTTTAAATCCAAATGTTCTGGGGTCTCAATTTTCAATATAGGATTCCTGGGCTAAGGAGCTAGATATGGGACTCTGACTTGTGGCTCTTTGGGGAGAAATTTTTAGATTTCACATATAGGTGAGATCATTTTTTCTCTTTGCCTTTTTATGAGTAATTTCATTTTGNAAATCTCACTATATTGAACTTCTAGAATATCTAAAAAAACTTTTATCTTTTGTAGTATATTAATTTTTATTTTAACTACTTATTTGTGTATCTAGTTGTTTACTATGAAAACTTAAGATACTTTAAGCTTAGAGTCTGGAACATCTTAACTTTTGTATCTTTCATAATAATTGTCATGGATGTTTGACATTTACTAAACATCCAATAAATGACTCCTGTATAGTAAAGCAACAGGTACATTTGTAAAACAGTATTTTAAAAGATAAAGAGTTGTAAGATGTGAGATATGAGGATGAAAGAGGCATAATACAGAAGATCTTTTGGTTGTGGTAAGGGATTTAGACTTTACTCTTTGGGAAATAGAGGCCTTTGGAAAATGAAAGGAAAAGAGTGACACAATGTGATTTATGTTTTAGAAGAGTATCACACATAGTTTGAGGAGTACATAGTAGTGAGGGAGGAAAACAGGAGGAAGTTCATTTAGTGGGGTATTGTCATAGCTTACATAAATGATAATAGTTTGATCCAAGTAGTAATTGGAAGTTGCTGAGAAGTAGTAAGTATTTAGATATGGGTATTTAGGGGCAAACTGTATGATTATCTCAATAGATGCAAAAGGTATTTAATAAAACACAGAATTATTTCTTGAAAAGATATCCAACAGACTAGAAATAAAATGAAAATTCTCCAATCTGAAAAAGGACATCCATGAAAAACTCAAAGCTAAGATATATTTTGGGCTTCCCAGGTTGCACAGTGATAAAGAATCCACTTGCCAATGCAGGAGAATCAGGAGAGGTGGGTTTGNTTGAAAAGATATCCAACAGACTAGAAATAAAATGAAAATTCTCCAATCTAAAAAAGGACATCCATGAAAAACTCAAAGCTAAGATATATTTTGGGCTTCCCAGGTTGCACAGTGATAAAGAATCCACTTGCCAATGCAGGAGAATCAGGAGAGGTGGGTTTGATCCTGTGTCAGAAAGATACGCTGGAGTAGAAAGGGGTAACCCACTCCAGGATTCTTACCTGGAAAATTTCATAGACAGGAAATCTGGAAGTCTATAGTCCATGGGATTGCAAAGAGTCCGACATGACTGAGCACGCACAAGATACACTTAAGGGTTCAAGACTGAAAGTTTATCCTCTAAGTCAGAAATAAGACGAGCAAGTCCTAAGTTTTTTATTTTGTTTTTGTTTATTTTGCTGTTGAAAATGTTCTGTAATTAGAGAATGATGATGATTGCATAACTTTTAAATATACTAAAAACCTGTAAATTATGTAACTTGAAAAAATAGTTTCATGTTATGTGGATTTTATTTCAATTTTTAAAAGTAGACATTTTTGAAAGGTAAAATTTCTGGAATTTACTATCACGATATGATAGAGAAACAAGTAATACTGTAAGATTTTGACTTGGACAACTGGAAAATAGACTTGTCACTTACTAAATTTTGAAAAACTGGAAGGAGCATTTCCTTGTTGTCATTAGTGTTTATTGGTATTTTTGCAGACAAAAAACTGAGTTTCAGAAAGTAAATTT
>SJYT01014946.1:78149-92456 GCA_006410635.1 Cephalophus harveyi | reverse complement strand
GGTGTTGACCATCTGGTGATGTCCATGTGTAGAGTCTTCTCTTGTGTTGTTGGAAGAGGGTGTTTGCTATGACCAGTGCATTTTCTTGGCAAAACTCTATTAGTCTTTGCCCTGCTTCATTCTGCATTCCAAGGCCAAATTTGCCTGTTACTCCAGGTGTTTCTTGACTTCCTACTTTAGCATTGCAGTCCCCTATAATGAAAAGGACATCTTTTTGGGGTGTTAGTTCTAAAAGGTCTTGTAGGTCTTCATAAAACCATTCAACTTCAGCTTCTTCAGCATTACTGGTTGGGGCATAGACTTGGATAACTGTGATATTGAATGGTTTGCCTTGGAGACAAACAGAGATCGTTCTGTCGTTTTTGAGACTGCATCCAAGTACTGCATTTTGGACTCTTTTGTTGACCATGATGGTGATTCCATTTCTTCTGAAGGATTCCTGCCTGCAGTAGTAGATATAATGGTCATCTGAGTTAAATTAACAGATCCCATATAATAGTGCTACTGGTTTCCCAGCAATCTTACATCAAAATTCTCAAACTTCTCTTAACTCTTCTTCCTCTAATTTTTTTTCAGTCCATTTAATTTTAACTACCTCTTGAAACTGCCCACTTCCTTTTGTCTACACTTTAACACTTTAAATCATTTCCTACCAAATATGTCTAAGCAATGGCCTTTCTTGTCTGACACTCTTTCTAACCATCTTACAACCAGAAGTATCTAATAAAAAAAGTCACATGGTTTCACTCCTCTAATTTGACAAATCTTTCAATTTAGCCAACCCAACACTTTTTTTTTTGGGGGGGGGGTATAAGTACCATATTTTATCTTTATATAACTCCTTGGTCTATATTAGCTGTTTTTCCTATCCTTAAGATGTTCTTCTTGCTTGTTAGCAAATTCTCATTGATCTTTCAGACTAGCCTCAGTTTAGTTCAGTCGCTCAGTCGTGTCCAACTCTTTGCAACCTAGACTAGCCTAACTTCACCCTTTTTAGAGAGACTTTTGGCCTTGCTTCACCATTCCCAAGCCCTAGGAAACTTACTATTCTATGTATAAGTTTCCGTAGGAAACTTACTATTCTATGGATTTTGCTCCCCTAACACTTGGTCTGCAAACATATCTCACTAAACCACAGCTATTTGTTTTCATATGTATCTCTCAAACTAGAATATGAACTCCTTGAGGGCAGCAGCCCTCTTTTATTAATGTTTGTACCTTCATTGTCTATTAGATTCTCAACAAATATTTAGAATAAATGTCTGCCCTCCTGAAGCTCACAATATAGTTGAGACACATTTCCACACAGATCTATTAAAGAAAAATGCAATTCAGAAATAAAGTTAATGTTTGAAAATAGTAAAAGTTGCATAAAATTGCACTGCAGAAAATAAACATTTGATTTCTGTCACCTAATCAGTGTGATAAAGTTTTAAAATTTCATTCCAAAATTATGCTGCACACACACATACACATGAAGCTCTGATATAACTTACAGAGATGAGCTGTTTAATACAGTACAATGTACAAATAAATGAGCAAGTCAGAGTGTGTCATTTAGCTAAGCAATTATCTTGGTAAAGGTATTTACTGGCATTCTGTTGTATGAATTTCCTTCAGTTTGTGGAATTGAGATTACCCAAAAAAGGAGGTTGTATCTTAGTCTCCAGACCTAGGCAACACATTAGCCAGAGAGGAAGATCTCTGGGGATATGTTTGTGGGCTTTGAACAACAGTACATTGGAATTTCTAAGAATATGCTTTACAGAAGTGTACTCTAATATAGACTAATAGCCTAACAAAGGAGTTCTGATAAGAATATGATGAATTTCAATGGTAGAACTCCATAGAAAAAAGTGGGAAATAATGTAAGAAACATGTTTTTGTTTACTCAAGAAAAAAGCACATTGATACATACATATATATACACATATGGGTACATGCTCAGTCACTCAGTTGTGTATGACTCTTTGCAATTCCAGGGACTGTAGCCCACCAGGCTCCTCTGTCCATGGGATTTCCCAGCAAGAATACTCCAGTGTGTTCCCATTTCCTACTTCAAGGTATCTTCCCCATCCAGGGATTGAACCCACATATCTTATATTGGCAGGTGGCTTCATTACAACTGAGCCACCTGGGAAGCCCATATATACACATAGATATAACCTTAAATTATTTTCCCTGAATACTGTATCATTTGAAAAAAAATAGAAAAATAGTAGTAATCAAATTAACATTGGAAACCTAACAGGACTAAAGAAGTATCCTGTATTTTTTTAACTGTGAAACAAAGAAATAAAAATGGCCAAGGTAATGGTGTAGATAATTTTTAACAAAACACATGTTTGCACTTTGGCTGCCATGATTCATTTTACACATTTCACTTGAGTAGGATGGTGTGACTATTATGACTGTCCCATTAAATTTCTAAGTTTTCTTTTACTCCGCATGCTCTTTGAAATCCATAAAACAATATATAACTGTGAATTTTAACAGCATAAAAGCTATGTAAAAATAGCTATAGCTAGGGAGTGACAACTTAAACAGAACCTGCTTTCCCAGATGGCCCTAAATAAAATTCAGTAAGTCATCAAATTTATTTAGGAAATATTTATTGAGCTTTTAGTAAGTTTAAGTCTCTGCATTCGATGCTGTAAGGAGTGAAATTTTTTAAAGACTTTAAGAAATTTTTAAAATCTTTGACCAATAAAACTGAAATACACGATGGTGACCATGTTTTTTTCTATCAGCATTCCCAGACGTCCCTATCATGACTCCATTCCTCATTGGAAGAACTCTCCTTCTGTTTCCACTGTCTAATGAGACAGTGGAGCTTTTTGCTCAGCTAACTCCCAGGCCGTTGTAACAAAAGTGGGAGAATAGATCTAGACACAGGTTAGAGTGATGATAAGAGGAAAAAGAAAATTTATGAAGAATCCATACCATAATTGTTCTTTATTGAGTTAATGATTGAAGCAGACCAAAGAAAAGAACAAACAATTAAGATATCCAGCTAACATGTTTAAGTCAATTTGTATAATAAAAAGCTAAGAAATAGTGTATTAGAAAAAGCTGTGAAACTAGGTTTCTAGAAGTTTGAGGGGTCTGACAAGAGGCTTCAATGAAGAGAAAAAGAGAATTGTATCAGTGTAATGTTGACAAAGGACAGAAAAAAAGAGCATTTTTATAGGCTATTAGCTATAATAGCAATTAATTAGCTATCCTTTACTATTTTCAAAGAGATAAATGTAAATATTGGGAATACCTTTCAATCATTTCTGTGTTTCAGATGAGACTTCTTTTGAATGTGGCTCCACACAAAGAGAGGGCCATGTACTCATTTAATTGTAACGGTAAGACAAGTACATATATATTTGTAATAAATATCTAAGTATAATAAGCAATAGTAGATGAACATGGAACATCCCATATAGAGTCTTAGGGAGAGATGTCACTCAACAGGAAAGATCAAGTGAAGCACTGGAATGATTTTTTAAAATATATTTATGTATTGAAGAAAGAAAGATTATACATTTTACACAGGAAACAAAATGACAGAAACCAAGGTCTACAGGTAAAAAAGCATGCCATCATATATTTTTTAAAAAACTATCCAAATTAGCTAGAGCATACTCTGAGGAGACATATTGAGACAGATGCAGGAGTAGAAATCTGAGACCCCAAGAAAGGAAACCTGGGAGACCCAGGAGCTGATGAAAGTCACTGAAAACTCAGACCAGCTCCAAGAAATTGCTCATAGGGAAGAGTGTGGGCATCAGCACGTGTCCCAGGCACAAAGACCCCAAGATACAGCTGGGGTCCATGCCAAAGTGCCTACCACAGAAACAGAAGAATTCTGAATGAGTTAAGTTTTTACAGGCAGGCTTAGAGTTTCAAGATAAAAACAGACACAAGGACTTACATCAAGGTTAAGAATCCAACAGCTGAAAGAAACAGACGTCAGAGGGAAAATGAGAAGCAGGAGAGATGCGTGCAACCAGGCATAGACAGGATCCCGCCCGGGAAAGCAGCTGCCGCTGTCCTTTATCCATGTTTCTGCTCGTGCCCTGAAGTACCCCTCAGTTTTATAGACTCCATACCGCTCAGCTGACAACATGTGGTGCAAGTACAAGGGAGAAATGTCTTTTAGCACCATATTTGGGGGAAGAAGACTCGTTGATCTTCTCTCAGGGCAATAATAACTATCATGTTCTGAACATGCACTACATGTTTGATTACATGAACCCCATTTCTATGACCTCTTTGAAATGAGTATTCTCTCTCCTTATGAATGACCAGCATAAGGCTCAGAGAAGTCAGGTGGCTTGTCCAAGATCATATAGCTTTTGTGTTGTAAAGCCAAGACTGAAATCTATGTCCATTTTCTCTGACATTTTCCATGCTTTTCCAACTCCACAAGTGCTATCTAGTAGAAAAATAATACAAGCCAAATTGCAATTTTTTTTTTTACATTTTCTAGTAGCCAAATTAAAATGAAAAGAAAGCAGTAAAATGACCCAATATATCAATAATTTTTAAATGTCCATTAATATCTAATCAATACAAAAATCAGTGATACATTCTTTTTTTGCTTTGTTTTGGTGCCAATTCTTCAAAATCCAGTGTCTGCTTTACACACATATCTCAAATCAGGCTAGCTACAGTTCAAGTTGACTGACTTCCATATTGTAACTTCACAAATTACATATTCTCCTTTTCAAGGATTAAAAAGAGAAAGGGTTCACTTTGGGGACACAGGAATATATAGCTATATGTATATACAGGTGTATGCTAAGTTGCTTCAGTCGTGTCTGACTCTTTGCCACCCTGTGGACTTTAGCCAGCCAGGTTCCTCTGTCTATGGGATTCTCCAGGCAAGAAGACTGGAATGGGTTGCCATCGCCTTCTCCACAATATAGGTGTATATACATATAAAAGGCTTCCCTGATGGCTCAGCTAGTAAAGAATCTGCCTGCAACATGGGAGACTGTGATTCAATCCTTGGGTTGGGAAGATCCCCTGGAGAAGGGAATGGCTACCCACTCCAGTATTCTGGCATGGAGAACTCCATAGACAGAGGAGCCTGGCAGACTCCAGTTCACGGGGTTGCAAGAGTTAGATATGACTTGGCTACTAAACCAATAGCATATGTATATATATATGAAGATGATCCACCTATTTTCTCACCTGAGCTTCACCTTTCACCACCCTAATCATCAACAGATCAAATGGAAATTCTGTGAAGCCTGTAACACTAATTTCAATTTCCTTCTGAACAGGTTTTAATAGAAGTCCCAGGTTACAAGGCTTCCCTCGTAGCTCAGTTGGTAAAGAATCTGCCTGCAACGCAGGAGATATGGGTTTGATCCAGGGAAGATCCCCTGGAGACGGAATTGGCAAGCCACTCCAGTATTCTTGCCTGGAGAATCCCATGGACAGAGGAGTCTGGAGGGCTACAGTCTATGGGGTCACAAGAGTCAGACACGATTTAATGACTAAACTGCCACCACCCAGGCTTACACCCTTTTCCTCGGTAGTTAATTCCCCAAACTTTTGCTCCAGCCCTTCTCATTACAAAACACAATCTCTGGCCCAATAGATTCAATTCCTTGGAAACTGCATTTGTTTTTCCTAGTCATTGCTCTTCTTGCAGATTCAAGAGATTTAAAATACATTTCTGAGAAAATCCAACATTTGTGTCCTCCTCAGATGTTCCTTCATTGGCTTAATTAAGGAAAACACATCAATTAAGATATTTCCTAACTCAAGCCAACCTGAGCAAAGAAAGCAAACTGCCTCCCTGAGGCCCATGCTACAGTGAATTCTGAGTAAACAACTTCTCATTGTATTAAACACTCAACAGTATTCTGCCTGCCACTTGTTGGAATCACAATTGCTTCACAGTGTTGGGTTTCTTTTCTCCCTGTTCTCAGAACAGTGCCTCGTTGTACTTCCAACCCATACAAGAATATTTTGAATGAGTCTAACTTTGCAAAGACAGCACTTGCAGCTGAAAATAGGAAAACATGACCATCTGTTCCTCCCTTCATGTTCAATCTGACAATATCCTAATACAACTGTCTTCCTCTTTGACTCCATCCTACTCGGCAACCTGCCTCATTCCACCAGTTTCTCACTTAAGCTTCTTCACTTACATTGTGTCTCTCCACATTCCTCTCCTCCCACTCACCTATCACTACTTTCCTCTGTTTTATCACTTCATGATTCTTATAATCCTCAAGGATACCAAGTTAATTGCTTGCCATTTTCCATTCTTCCAACTCCAGATTTTTCTTTCCCTCAATCCCTCTGCCTAGCACTTTCTGCACTCCTCAGCTACTACCTAACTTTTTGTGGGAGAAAGAAAAAAAAAAAAAGGAAAAGAGCTCCAAACCTAAGCTTCTAGGATCAACCTGAAGTTTGCCAGAAGTATGGAAATAAGCGCTACATTTTGGGGAGGGACAGGGGCTTTCCAGGTGGCAATAGTGGTAAAAGAACCTGCCTGCTGATGCAGGAGGCATAAGATACACGGGTTTGATCCCTGGGTGGGGAAGATCCCCTGGAGGAGGGCATGGCAACCCACTCCAGTATTCTTGCCTGGAGAATCCCATGGATAAGGAGCCTGGCAGCCCATAGGGTCTCAAAGAGTCAGACAGGACTGAAGAGACTTAGCACACACGTACCAACACAAGCACTGGGGAGGAACAGGGGAATAATGGAAAGTGGAGGGGAGGAATGCATAAATGACACTGGTGGCAAGAGTAATCTTCACCTCTGTGCTTAGTCGCTCAGTTGTATCTGACTCTTTGTGACCCCATGGACTTCTTTGTACATGGGATTCTCCAGGCAAGAATACTGGAATGGGTTGCCATGCCCTCCTCCAGGGGATCTTCCCAACCCAGGGATCAAACCTGGTCTCCTGCATTACAGGCAGACTCTTCACTGTCTGAGCCACCTGGGAAGCCCCAATTTTCACCTCTAAAACTACAGATTTCCAGTGAGTCATTTACCAACTATGGGAGAGATGATAGTAGAGGATATCAACTGCCATCATCACCAGAAATCAGAAATTTCACAAGGTGCCCAACTATCAGAGAGATACCTTGATTTTTTTCATCTATCCATTCAGTCAAACTCCAAATGACTGATAATTCTAGGAAACAGTTGGCAACTATACTTAGGAGAGATTGATTTTCATATCATGGACCCGGAACTTAGACTTCTTCTTACTGACAAAATGTATAATTTTGCCCAATTTAATTATCTATACTGAGTACCAGTTTTTTATCAGCAAAAGGAAGTGATATAGCATCTCTTAAGGATGTCGAATAATAATAGATAAGGGGAAAGTTGAAAGATTAGTTAATACACATAAAGCTCTGAAAACAGTGCCTTCAATTCAATATAAATATTAGCTATTAACATTGTTGTGTTCTTTTATGAAATATGTATTCATAGTCTAAGATAACTCAGAGAGAATAGTCAAACAGCTTACACTTCTTTACAGGCAGTGCTACTCAATGGCACAGAGGTTTTTACTTATTTACTATTTGAACAAGTATGAATAAGTTCCTTCTACACATCAGATTCTTTCAGGATGCTAACTATACAATGGTTCAACCATAGGGATAATCTCCAACTGTGTGATGCTTACTGACTAATAAAACCTGGTTTAACTGGATTCTAGCAAATGAAATAGTTAGAATATGTACTCTAATCTAAATGTAGGAAAGTCAAATTTTGAGAAGCAAAATTTGAATTGGGAGGAAAGAGAAAAAGAGGGAGGAAAATCGCTTCAGGACCGTCTTAGGGTCAGTTTAAGTTCAGCTCTAACTTTTTCTTATAACTGATACAGCTGAAGTTTCACAGTGTCATAGATAGTAGAAGGGGACATACATACTCATAATGCAATAAAGCACAAAGCCCTCAGGGAATGGGCTTGGGAGGACAGTGGGAATCATTGGACAGGCTCTGTCATTTGATGGATGTTGATTTCTTATTGGCACCTCTGAGAGATGTTTTCTTTTTTGCCTTCTAATTTAACTGCAGACAAAACTCCTTTCTCTTTGTTTCCTCAGTAAAGCTGAGGCCAGGCAAAGAGTCTGATAAACACCAAGGAAATAAAAAAGAGGAAAAACAGAGACAGTATAGATTAATTGACTTATTAAAGGAAGGTTTCTTCTTTTCAGTCTGGTTAATTGCAGTCCTAGATCTCCAGGCCTATCCATTACTCATGAGACCCTCTAAAGCAGAGGTGACCAACCTCTGGCACTGGTCTGTGACCTGTTATGAACCTGACTACACAGCAGAAGGTAAGTGATGGGCAAGTGAGAGAAGCGTCATTGCTATCTATAGTTGTTCCCCATCACTCTCCCATCACCCCCAGATGGGACCATCTAGCTGCAGGAAAGTAAGCTTAGGGCTCCTACTGATTCTGCATTATGTCAGTTGTATAATTATTTCATTATATTTTACAATATAATAATGATAGGAATAAAATGATCAATAAACATAAAGCACTTGAGTTACCCCCAAACCATTCCCCTCACCCTGGTCTGTGGAAAAATTGTCTTCTGTGAGACCAGTCCTGGTGCCAAAAAGATTGGGGACCACCGACCTAAAGATAGATGAGACACTACCCAAAAAATTCTCCCTTTTCATCTATAGATCTTGCCTCCTATCCCAATTTCTACTAAGAGACTCTTCTTCCTCTAGTCAGATATGTCATGAAAGCTATCTTTAATACATACCTATTTCCAGCATACAGCATTCTCTAATACTCACATTTTATTCATACATACCAAAGAAGTATTTTCCATTGATTTAAAAACAAAATGGGCCTGAAGCCCTCAAAATCACAGCTAGCATATATAGGGATTATGAAGCTATTTACTAAACCAGAAGAGCTGACTTTTAAAATGTTATCACTGTTAACAATTTTTAAATAAAAAGAATTCTCCTCTTCATCCTAAGTAAACTCTATATAATAGACATTTTGATTAGTCAAATATTTTCCATAATTGTCCTTGAATAAATATTTGTGTTAAATAAAGCACGTTCCTCAGATAGGAAAATCAAGTTACTTAACAATAATTAAATCATCACTCATAAATCTCAAGTGTAAAATAAAACATAACTATATATTTTTATTTCTATCGAATCATATTTCTGTAAATGTCGATAAATGATAAGTAATAGATTTCTGCCTCCTGGTGGCCATTTGCAGTTCTAAAAGAAAAAATAGCCTGTGTCTCTTAAAACACAACAAAGAGATTTTGTTTTAGAATTTTGTTTAAAAGGCTACTCATTCTGGAAAGCAATGGTAGGTCAGCTTGGTACCAAAAAGGGAAAAAGTCAGCAGCGGCAGCCAAGGACATGAGTGCCTTCCAAGGGCACCGTGAAACACAGCTCTCCCCTTTTCACTACATTGGCTTGTAGGTCATAAACATATACACATAAACTCAAGTCCTCAGGAAACCAGTTTTGATCAAACTGAAATGTTTACCTGGTAGTTCTAATACATTTATCACAAATATCTTCCCTTAAGCCTCACAGTTCTGTTACAGTATGGTTTTGCCTTTAGCCAAATGGAATAATCTTTATGGAGTATTCTTTATATGTATTTTCCTGCAGTAAGGTCTCTTGTATCAATCAGATATGGCCACAGAAAGGTACGCTTCTTGGTTTGGTTAAGTTGCTTCACTTGGCAATAAAATAAAACCTTTGGGAAATATCAAGCATGCCTTGGCAGGAACATAGCATTAGAAATGCAGGAGGTTGGTCAAAATAAAAATTTACTGAGGTGATTTTTAAAACCAGGATTTATCAAAAGCTGAGTCAAATTTTGAAGTGTTTCCTCAGTAGAAATAATAGTGAAATATGTTGCATGTCATTTAACTAATAAATAATTAACTTAAATATGTATAAGCTTATGATACAAAATGTTTTTTGAATAGAAGGAACATGTTTCAATTGACAATCTTAGCAGCTAAAATTAATCTGTAAAGTTCTGTAACTTTGAAATTGTTATATAAATTAACTCAAGACATTAATCTGAGGATTTAGTACAAAAAAAACGTTATACTCCCAAATCAACCCTTTCTTTTATAAATATTAAATAAGATATATAGAGTGTCATAAGGAATGATTAGTGCTGGTCTGCAAAAGGGAAAGAATAGAATGGATATCATTTTCAGCATAAGTAATAAACACAATAAGTTAACTGAACAAATTACTAAACTTACTTGTATGTAAAATATTTTGTTAAACACTAGTGAAATTTGTTTGTCTTTTAAACTGTTGTTTTGAAATATAAAAGGATTGCATTTCCATTGAAGAATGTCCTCTTATACAGTTAAAGAAACAATGAATTTATAAGAAGAAATAATAAACTTGACATATAAGGACAACTTTCATTTATCATGACAGCTCTTTAGTATACTTTAATATACATTTTAATTTTAGAGTCTGGGAGTGTAGATGAGGGAGTTGGTGACGGACAGGCAGGCTTGGCCTGCTGCAGTCCATGGGGTTGCAAAGAGTTGGACATGACTGAGCGACTGAACTGAACTGACATTTTAATTTAAAAAATGTTAATAGAAATATTTAAACATATATCAAGTAAGAAGTTGTATGATGAACTCCCATCTAGTCATTATCCAGCTTCAACATTATCAATACTTGGGGAATTTGGTCTCATCTACATTCCCAGACTCTAAAACCCAATGGGATTACTTTGAGGAAGATTCAGACATCATATTGTCTTCATTTTAAATAGTTCAGTTTGCATTTCTAACAAAAAAAATTGTTTTATATATTATTACTGTAGCATTATCACAACTAAAGAAAAAGAATAATGTCTTATTATCAAATTGTCACTATTCCACTCTACAATGATCTCATAAAATGACTCTATCATTAGTTTGAATCTGAATTCATAAAAGGTCCGTATATTATAATTTTGAGAAGTCTCTTAAAGTTCCTTTTAAATTATTTAGAATAGCTTTAAATTTGCAGATTGAGCTGACAGTACAGAGAGTCCCTGTCCAAAACCAGCACAGTTTCAAACCTAACATCTTACACAATTACAATTGTTGTTGTTGTTTAGTTGTTCAGCCATCACTGACTCTTTGAGACTCCATGGATTGCAGCATGCCAGGCTTCCCTGTCCTTCACCATCTCCCAGAGCTTGTTCAAACTCATGTCCATTGAGTCAGTGATGCCATCCAACAATCTCGTCTTCTGTTGGATCTTACACTATTATGGTACATTTATTCAAATTAACAAATATTGATACATCATTAAGGACTAAAATTTACTTAATGTCATTTCTCTACTCTGGGATTTTATTCAGGATATCACATTAGTTATCAGTTCAGTTCAGTTTAGTTCAGTCGCTCAGTCGTGTCCTACTCTTTGCGACCCCATGAATCACAGCACGCCAGGCCTCCCTGTCCATCACCAACTCCCGGAGTTCACTCAGACTCACGTCCATCAAGTCCATGATGCCATTCAGCCATCTCATCCTCGGTCGTCCCCTTCTCCTCCTGCCCCCAATCCCTCCCAGCATCAGAGTCTTTTCCAATGAGTCAACTCTTCGCATGAGGTGGCCAAAGTACTGGAGTTTCAGCTTTAGCATCATTCCTTAAGAAATACCAGGGCTGATCTCCTTTAGAATGGACTGATTGGATCTCCTTGCAATCCAAGGGACTCTCAAGAGTCTTCTCCAGCACCACAGTTCAAAAGCATCAATTCTTCAGCGCTCAGCATTATGTATATATATTGTCAGATCTCCTGAGGCACTTCTAGCTTTTGGCAGTTTTTTAGACTTATCCTTCTTTTAAATGACTTAATTTTAATGAGTACTGGTCAGGTATTTTGTAAAATATCCCTTAGTTGAAATTTGTCTCTGACGTTTTTCTCAGGGTTAGACTCAGGTTCTGGGTTTTGAGAGAGAAGATCATAAAGGTAAAGTGCCATTTTCATCACGTCGTATCAACATATGCCACATATTTGATGTCATGTTGATGTCTACTTTGATTTCCAGGCAGTTCTTTCTGTCAGGTTTCTCCTTTGACAAGTTATTCTTATTCATTTCCATCTCTATGCTGTACCCTTTAGAAAGATGTGTGATATTTAGAAAGAAGATGTGTGATCATCATGTACAAGCCCACGCGAAGGAGTGGAGAGTGATATATCCTCTCCTTTAGGGATTCTGCATGGAGATTTGTCTCTTTTCCCCCATGCCTTTATTTATTCCATATTCATGGGTCATATATATTTATCTTATATTTTGGGTTATATTCTAAATAATTTAATATGTAATGCATGCATGTGTGGGTGCTCAGATGTGTCCAATGCTTTGCGACTATGGACTGTGTAACGTATAGATTGTAGTCTGCCAGGTTCCTCTGTCCATGGGTTTCTCCAGGCAAGAATACTGAAGTGGGTGGCCATTTCCTCCTCCTGGGGGTCTTTCTGACCCAGGGATCAAGCCAGGGTCTCCTTCATTAGCATGCAGGTTCTTTACCTTTGAGCCACCTGGGAAGCCCTATATATAATAAATAATGCAAAACAAAACTGTTTTGTTTATTACTCAAGTAGTTTCCAGTTTTGGTCACTGGGGATTCTCTCTATTGCCTCCTGTGCCTCTTTAACCTATTTTCCCAATGTGGAGTTTTTTTGAGGGCTTTCTTGCTTTCTGGAATTTCAAGATGATTTAGGGATCAGTTCAGTTCAGTCACTCAATCGTGTCCGACTCTTTGCAACCCCATGAATCGCAGCACGCCAGGACTCCCTGTCCATCACCAACTCCCGGAGTTCACTCAGACTCACGTCCATTGAGTCCGTGATGTCATCCAGCCATCTCATCCTCGGTCGTCCCCTTCTCCTCCTGCCTCCAATCCCTCCCAGCATCAGAGCCTTTTCCAATGAGTCAACTCTTCGCATGAGGTGGCCAAGGTACTGGAGTTTCAGCTTTAGCATCATTCCTTCCAAAGAAATCCCAGGGCTGATCTCCTTCAGAATGGACTGGATTTAGGGATAGTTTGTGTATTTCTTGCTCTGTCTCAAAAATCTTTCATTTCTCCAAGAATCCCTGGCTGTTTTATGGGAGAAGAGGATTAGAAACTAAGATCTGGGTGCTAAATGTGCACATTGCCATTGTAGTCTCCTAAATTTGTAACGATTTTTTAAATTTGCATACATTAAACCTCAATCTTTGGGCTGTAAATTTCTACCTGTTTTTACAAATGCATAATGTTATATATTCAGTATTGCAACATTGTATACAGTAGCTTTGCCACTCTAAGAATCACCTGTGCTCCACCTACTCAAGTCCCCAGCCCCTGAACTCCAGCCATTGAAGTTTTTACTGTATCTATAATTTTGCCTTTTCCAGAATGACATATAACTGAAATTGTGTATTATAGTACAAAGCCTTTTCAGACTGGCTTTATTCATTTAGCAATATGCATTTAAGCACTCTGCAGTTATCTATGTCTTATCATGACTTGATAGCTCATTTCTTTTTATAGCTGAGTAATATGGCATTGTAGCCAGAATTTGTTTATCCACTCATTTATTAGAGGTCATCTTGGTGGCTTCCAGCTTAGGTAGTCATGAGTGAAACTCTTGTAAATATTTTTATGAAGGTCTTTGTGTGGACAAAAATTTTCACCTTAAGTTGGTAGACACCTAAAAGCATAATCACTAGATTATATAAACACTACATTTAGCTTTGTAAGAAATTACCAAACTATCTTTCAAAGTGGTTGTAACATTTTGTTTTCCTACCAGAAATGAATGAGAGTTCCTGGTGTTCTGGGTCCTCATCAGCATTTGGTATTATAAGTTTTTTGAAATGCTGTCATTCTAATAGGTATGTAGTACTTTCTCAGCTTCCTTATAAGTTGCAATTTCTTAATGACAAACAATTTTGAGTACCTTTTATATGCTAATTTAACATCTGTATGTCTTCCTTAGTGAGGTATCTATTCAGATTTATTGCCCACTTTCTAGTTGGGTTGTTTGTTTTCTATTTTTTGTTTTCAAGAGTCCTTTCTATATTTGGAACAGAACTCCTTTGTAAGATAGGTGTTTTGCAAATATTTCCCCCAATATGTGGCTTCTTTTCCTTTTTTAAACAGTGTCTTTCATAGAGCAGAATTTTTTATTTTTAATAAAATCTAAATTAGGTATAACTGAGTATTTATAATTCTTCTCTCCATTATAATATTGTTGTCATTCATTTCTTTTATTCATATTCTAAATTTATTCATATCCAAAATTGTTGCTATTATCACTTGA
>SJYT01014946.1:28340-77932 GCA_006410635.1 Cephalophus harveyi | reverse complement strand
ACTTGAAGCAGTTATCGTTAAAAATAAGAAAAATAAAATAATTCTTAATAAGAATATAAGTAAAAGATAACATAAATACATTTACTTATTAAATAAATGGGCTTCCCTGGTGGCTCAGAGGTTAAAGCGTCTGCCTCCAGTGCGGGAGACCTGGGTTCGATCCCTGGGTCGGGAAGATCCCCTGGAGAAGGAAATGGCAATCCACTCCAGTATTCTTGCCTGGAGAATCCCATGGACGGCCAGTCCACAGGGTAGCAAAGAGTCGGACACGACTGAGCGACTTCATCTCACCTCACCATTAAATAAATAAAAATAAGTAAAAGGAAATAAATCTTATTAAGAATAAGAAAAGTAAAAGCTTTTGTTTTACCATCATTTATTCCTTCTCTTCCTCATGTTCTTCCTTTCTTTATGTAGATCCAAGTTTTTGTCCTTTATCATTTTCCTTCCCTTTGAATTCCTTCAGCTACTGTTTTTCTGAGAAAGTCTTTATTTGTCATTGATTTTTTGAAGGATAATTTTATTAGATATATAATTCTATGTTAGTATTTATTTTTCTAATACGTAAAATATCTTTCAGGGGTGTTTATTCTGAAAAACTAAAAATCCCATTTCCAGCTCTAAAGAATAGTGGTGTTTCAATTTCACAAGATATAAATAATAATGAATTACAATGTAACATTTGATAAAGTCCTCCTTGAAAATAAGCCATAGAGGAGAGGCTGTTTCATGACTTTCCTGAAATAGTCCCTCACTGTGATCTAAAAAGCTTGGACTGGGTATGACATTAAATACTCAATATGCAACAGACTCAAACCAAGTTACTCAATTTCCCATTTAAAAAAAAATACCTTCTCAGAGTTATGATTTGTCTTTAAATTATCAGCACTGAGAGAACAATATAAGAAATCACCCACAAGAAAAAATATTTTTCAGCTTTTACACAAAATCACAGATGAATACATTGGGCAATGTTCCTTGTACACAGGCCCTCTGAATAAGTTCCTCTGAAAGTTAATATGAGGTCAGAAAGAATGCATTTTCTCAACATATTAAATACAGCACTTCCTTCCTGGAAAGCTAGCCTGAGACATAAGTGAAACATACAAAATCTGAATAAAACAAAACAAAGACAACAAACTAGGGATTCAGGTAAAACCAAATAGAAGGGTGAAATTGAAAGGACTGCTCTGACCACCAATACCCGTGACTCCAACACTGTAACAAATTCTTTCCCTAATAGGATTCTCAAGTACACAATTCCACTTAGTAAGTATCATTGACTTTAACCCTAACCTCCTGAATACAAACTGTTTGACACCTCCTGTGTGCTGTGAACAAAAAATGTCACCAGCCATTTCAGTAAACTGAGGATGATCAAGCCATCAACCCAGTTGCCCTCTGTGGCTCACCCTGGGGGGAATTCAGAATGGAGAAAAACAGGCTGCCTGCCACCAAGCCATCAACCTCTGAAGCCACCCTCAGAGGTGCACCCTGAGGGGATTCAGGATGGAGAAAAACAGGAACCTGGCCTTAGAAAGTTAAGGTGCGTATCAGAAGATTAATTTCAATAAACTCAGAGTCTTGCATCTCACCATATACAGAAAAGCACTAAATTCATTAACTTGATATATATGGTTTTCTTTAATTAGTGGTAATCTTTTCTTTAATGTTTTAATTGGTGGAAAATTGCTTTAGAGTGTTGTGTTGGTTTTCTGCCGAACAACAATACAAATCAGTCATAGTTATTACATATATAGCCCCTCCTTCAGCAGGCTCCCTCCCCACCCTCATCCCACTCCTCTGGGTCGTCACCAGGTTGGGCTCCCTGTGTTACACAGCAGCTTCCACTAGCTATCTATTTTACACATGATGGCGTACATATGTCAACGCTACTTTCTCAATTCATTCCACCCTCTCCTTCCCTTGCTGTGTCCACAAGTTTGTTCTCTACTAGGTTCACCAGTGCCATTTTTCTAGATTCCATATGTATATGCATTAATATAGGATACTTGTTTTCCTCTTTCTGACATACTTCACTCTGTATAAGAGGCTCCAGGTTCATCCAACTCGCTACAACTGACTCAAACCCCTTCCTTTTTATGGCCGAGTAATATTCTATCGTATATGTGTGCCATATCTTCTTTATCCATTCATGTGTTAATAGACATCTAGGTTGCATCTATGTCCTATTTATTGTAAATGTTGCAGCAATGAACACTGGGGTACATGTGTCTTTTAGAATTTTGGTTTTCCCATAGTGGGATTGCTGGGTCATATAGTGTGTGTGTGTGCATATGTGCTAAATTGCTTCAGTCACGTCCAACTCCTTGGGACCCCATGGACTGTAACCTGCCAGGTTCCTCTGTTTGTGAGAGTCTCCAAGCAAGAACACTGGAGAGGGTTGCAATTTCCTTCTCCAGGGGATCTTCCCAACCCAGAGATGGAACTGGCATCTCTTCTGTCTTCTGCTTTGACAGGTAGGTTCTTTACCACCAGCACCACCTGGGTCATATGGTAGATTTATTCCTATTTTCTTATGGAATCTTCATACTGTTTTCTTTTCTTTTTTAAATTTATTTTAGTTGGAGGCTAATTACAATATTGTAGTGGTTTTTGCCATACACTGATATGAATCAGCCATGGGTTTACATGTGTTCCCCATCCTGGACACCCCTCCCACCCATACTGTTTTCTATAAAGGCTCTATCAGTTTACATTCCCACAAACAGTACAGGAGGGTTCTCTTATCTACACACACTCTCCAGCATTTATTGTTTGCAGATTTTTTTTTGATGATGGCCATTCTGATTGGTGTGAGGTGATAAACCTCACTGTAGTTTTGATTTGAACATGTTTATTTGGCCATCTGTCTATCTTCTTTGGAGAAATATTTGTTCAGGTCTCCTCCCATTTTTTTGACTGGATTGTTTTTTTTTCTGATATTGAGCTGTATGAGCTGCTTATATATTTTGGAGATTAATCCTTTGTTAGTTGCTTCCTTTGCAATTATTTTCTCCCATTCAGAGGATTGTCTTTTCATCTTGTTTATAGTTTTCTTTGCCGTGCAAAAGCTTTTAAGTTTTATTATGTCCCATTTGTTTACTTTGCTTTATTTCCATTAATCTAGGAGGGTGGGTCAGAGAGAATCTTGCTGTGATTTATGTCAAAGAGTGTACTAATTAGCAGTAATCTGTTTTTTTTCTTTCAAAAACTCTTATATATCCTGGCCCCTCACTTACCTCTTCAGAACAGTCGTTCAAAGCTATCTGAGAGGCTCAAGTCCTCAGTAAGTCCACTGAACAAAACATTAATTCTCAACTTTTAGGTTGTGCCTTTTTTTCAGTCAACAGTGCTCAATAAATTTTTATTCTTAACTGCCAATTATATCTCCTTTTCTCACTTCATTTTTCACTGTGCCCATGACAGCCAATATAAGTAGAATTAAAAGTACTTGAAAGACCCAATTCCACAGTCATAGACTTTGAAAGGTTCAAATTTGTGGAGTACTAGTGAAATACATGGAGAATTTTAATCTAAGATTCCTAAATCCTCTACATTCTAGAATTTTAATATAGGATACAATGTCCTAATTATTCTGTCTACCACTTCTTTCAGGTTTGAGAAATATAATCGCTGCTGCTGCTGCTGCTAAGTCGCTTCAGTCGTGTCCGACTCTGTGCGACCCCATAGACGGCAGCCCAACAGGCTCCCCCGTCCCTGGGATTCTCCAGGCAAGAACACTGGAGTGGGTTGCCATTTCCTTCTCCATTGTGTGAAAGCGAAAAGTGAAAGTGAAGTCGTTCACTCGCGACCGACTCCTAGCGACCCCATGGACTGCAGCCTACCAGGCTCCTCCATCCATGGAATTTTCTAGGCAAGANTGTATAAGAGACAGGCTTATATCTTTCCTTTTCTCCTTTGCTTTTCACCTCTCTTTTCACAGCTATTTGTAAGGCCTCCTCAGACAGCCATTTTGCTTTTTTGCACTTCTTTTCCATGTACTTATGTCACCATAAAAGCAACATAACCAGAAAATCTCACATTTCTGAATGTTATTATATGCCTTCTGTTGAAATGAAAATGGACACTCCTGTACTATTGAATAGCTTCTTTTCAAGTGCCAGGGTAAACTCTGACTGATTCCAATGAAATGATCTGAATTTTCAAGCACTGCACATGTCAGCATTCCAGTGAAGAACTAGGACAGACTGGAGTCGTTTCCATTCACACAAAAAAGCCACACACTTGATCTGACTTGTCTTGTGTACTTAACAAAACCACAAGTGGTGCTATCCTGCTTAGAACCAATACACTTTCTGCTATTCTTAACAGAATTTAAATTTGTCTCCTGGCTGTCTTGCAATTGTCTTTCTCACAGGACACCAAATGGCCCCTTTAGTCCCAATTCGCCTATTAGAATAGGCTATTTCCTTTGGGGATAGACAGTAACTTAAAGAATAACAGAATTATTATTCTTTCTTAATTTTGGTTGAGAATTACCACATTTATTTCATAAAAAAATAACAAAAAGCTTATGATTGAGAATATTATAGGGTTGAGTTACAAAGTTTCAGTTACATGTCCATGGAGAACAATCTCCCTAGGAAATAAACTCTTGTCTACATTTGCCTCAAAAGATTTACTATTCTGAGGATATGGGATAAAATAATATTGAAGGCTTGAGGCAATTATTTTGATTTCAATTGTGGTTGAAGGTACCCTGTCACACTGCTCTGAAACTATCACAGATTAAATATTTCGCAAGTTATGTAGACTATAAATTTTAGTAGACTATAAAAAGATCCATACAGCAAGTATTGCTAGACAATTATGGGGAGAGTTCTCCTTCTTAGTCTCCACAAGTATGCAGATAAAATTAGGCTCAAATGAAATATCAAGGACAACTTTAAAAAAATAAGTGTGTTACAAGTGGATAACTTTAAAAGTAAGGAAGCAGGAGAGGCCAATATGCGTTAAATGTCTCTGTACTTGGTCCTCATAGCAGCCTTGAATATTGAATCTAAAGAGGGAAATAAATGTACAGAGATTAGTTCTTTCTTCCCAAGTTATCAACTTGGGAAGAATGGCCCCCTGCACATTGAAACTCAGTACATTTTCTTAGAAATATTCTTGTACATGCTCCACAAAAGGGAATTAAACAGCTTCTTCTACCCTTGGCATAATGGTTGCTTAAGCATCAGGTTTATATTTAGCAGCATCTGTTGCTATCGTTTCTTCAACTCAATGTCCTACTGTGTCTCCACAATAGACTCAGGCCCTATTAGAAGGAATCCAGGAAGGACACTTAAACATGCCATATTAGTGCAATAGTTTTGGCAATCGGAAACCAATATGATATCCATTGATGATATAGTCCTTATTTGTGAACAATTCATATTTTTCTAGTAGATATATCTTTCTTTGATAGCTTAAAGCAAATTAGGAAAAAACATCCCCACTGAAACTCTTCTCTCTTCCCTCATCTTCCCACAGTTAGCATATTTTTTGCTTAGCATAAACATCTTCCCACTGTTAGCATAAACAAAATTTGCTTATTACTTTGTGTATTTGTGTATACATCCATCTTCCAAATTGTAAGTTCCTTTGAAGGCAGCAATGATAAAATCTGATTTTGTATTCTTTCTGCTGGAAAGAAAAATCTCTTAACATACTGTGCTCACTCTCTCTCTCTCTCTCTATATATATATATATATATGTACACACACATATATATCTGTCCGGTGCATGCATGCTCAGTTGCTCAGTTGTGTCTGGCTCTTTGCAACCTCATGGACTGTACCCCACCAGGCTCCTCTGTCTATGGAATTTTTCAGGCAAGAACACTGGAGTTGGTTGCCATTTCATTCTCCAGGGGATCTTCCCAACCTGCATCTTCTAAGTCTCCTGCACTGGTAGGCAGGTTCTTTATCACTGCACCACCTGGGAAGCCCTATGTGTATGGGGGTGGTTGTTGTTCAGTCGCTCAATCGTGTCTGACTGTTTGCCACCTCGTGGACTGCAGCACGCCAGGCTTCCCTGTCCATCACCAACTCCCAGAGCTTGCTCAAACTCATGTCCATCGAGTTGGTGATGCCATTCAACCATCTCATCCTCTGTTATCCCCTTCTGCTTCTGCTTTCAATCTTTCTTAGCTTCAAGAACTTTTCCAATGAGTCAGTTCTTCGCATCAGGTGACCAAAGTACTGGAGCTTCATCATCAGTCTTTCCAATGAATATTCAGAACTGATTTCCTTTAGGATTGACTGGTTTGATCTCCTTAGTCCAAGGGACTCTCAAGGGTCTTCTCTACCACCACAGTTCAAAAAATCAATGCAGTATCCAACCCACATCTCCTGCATTGCCAAACTGATTCTTTACCACTGAGCCACCAGGGAAACCCATATATATATATATATATTTATGTATGTGTATATATATATATATATTTCTTTTTGTGTAGTTCCCATATTAGTGAAAGCAGTGACCGATTTTATTTTCTTGGGCTTCAAAACCGTTGTGGATGGTGACCACAGCCACAAAATTAAAAAATAAAAAGCTATATTAGCCTCCAATTAAAATAAGTAAACTTAAATTAAAAAAGACTTAAAAAATAGAAAGCTTTGAAACACCTATACAGCATATTAAAAAGAAGAGATATCATTTTTCTGATAAAAATCCATTTGGCCAAAGTTATATTTTTCCAATAGTCATGTATGGATGTGAGAGCTGGACTATAAAGAAGACTAAATGCCAAAGAACTGATGCTTTTGAACTGTGGCGCTGGAGAAGACTCTTAAGAATCCCTTGGACTGCAGGGAGATCAAACCAGTCAACGCAAAAGGAAATCGACCCTGAATATTCATTGGAAAAACTGATGATGAAGCTGAAACTCCAGTCCTTTGGCCACCTGATGCAAAGAGCTAGTTCATTGGAAAACACCCTGATGCTGGGAAAGATTGAAGTTGCAAAAGATTTAGTTGCAAAAGGAGAAGGGAACAGCAGAGGATGACATGACTAGATAGCATCACTGACTTAATGGACATGAATTGGAGCAAACTCTGGGAGATAGCAAAGGACAGTGGAGCCTGACATGCTGCAGTCCCGGGGTCTCAAAGAGTCAGATAGGACTTAGCCACTAACAACAATATGCTAGTGCATTTTCTGCTAGCTAAACTCTGATGCAAAACCACTAGAGGGAGATCAAACATCATTTCCTTTTCTTTGCTTGTTCTGGTTGCTAACATTATTTATATAACTTTAATGTTGTATAAATGTTTCACTATGAATTAATTTATTGGTGTTCCTGAAGATTTTCCTTCCAAGCTACTAGAAATGTTTGAACAAAGCTGAATCCAATAAAATTAGTCACAAGAAGTTTAAATACTTCCCAAACCCCCATTTTGTTTAGTCTTAAAGTATTTGATTAAACAGTTGCAATCATCTTAAAATCCACATCAGGTCAAATGTGACCTATGAATTGTTTATTCCACCAGAAGTGGATTTTTCATTCACTCTAGGTTTATGCATTACATAAATTAACCACAAGTTTGAAAATAAAATATGTTAACATGAAAACAATGAGGCTTAGGAACATTTCCTAGCATTTCAAAAATTATGTGCTAACATGAAGATTTTTGTTGTTATTGTTTAGTCACTAAGTCATGTTCAAGTCCTTTGCAACCCCATGGACTGTGGCCTACCAGGCTCCTCTGTTCATGAAATTACCCAGGCAAGAATAATGGAATGGGTTGTCATTTCCTTCTCCAAGGGAATCTTCCTTCTCCAAGGGAATCTTCTCCAAGGGAATCTTCCAAGATTCGAACCCACATCTCCAGCTTGGTAGGTGTACTCATTACCACTGAGCCACCTAGAAAGCCCAATGTAAGTATAATAAACTATAATAAACAGTCTGTTTTAAGGAAATCAACTGGTCAGTGCACAAATGAATTTTTGTTTTATTCTAATTTTGACTGAATTTCATCTTGAGAAACTTTAATTATATATTAACATTCACATATTGAGGGCTTCTCACATGCTGTTGCTGCTGCTGCTAAGTCACTTCAGTCATGGCCGACTCTGTGCGACCCCATAGACAGCAGCCCACTAGGCTCCTCTGTTCCTGGGATTCTCCAGGCAAGAACACTGTAGTGGGTTGCCATTTCCTTCTCCAGTGCATGAAAGTGAAAAGTGAAAGTGAAGTCGCTCAGTCGTGCCCGACTCTTAGCGACCCCATGGACTGCTGCCTATCAGGCTCCTCCATCCATGGGATTTTCCAAGCAAGAGTACTGGAGTGGGGTGCCATTGCCTTCTCCATCACTCAGTGGTAAAGAATTAGCCTGCCAATGCAGGAGACCCAGGAGACATGCACTCAATCCCTATGTTGGGAAGATCCCTTGGAGAAGGAAATGGCAAACCATTCCAATATTCTTGCCTGGAAAAGCCCATAGACAGGGGAGGCTGGCAGGCAACGTCCATGGGGTTGCAAACGTCAGACACGACTTAGTGACTGAGCACACATCAATCACATATAGGTAAATTATGCTTTTATTTACAAAGAAGCAGTTGTAGTAGTTTTGAATCTCAAAGGTCTAAAGTTATTAAAGAGAAATTTGGGAAAATATAGATTAAATTATCTATTGACATTTCTGAAATGAGCAACTACACAATAAAAAAGCCTTTTATTTACAGAAATAGAATGAATATTTAAATCAAGGACAACAGAAAGAGAAGGGTTTAAAAAAAATAAAAGTACTTATCAGTCAATTCTCCCAGTCTTTGAATTATGGAAACAGGCTGTTATAAATAAGCAAGCCAATGCTATCCTCTGATTTTCCAGACAGAATATGCTTCTGGAGTCAAACTACTGGGCTTTGAAATCAAGCTCTGCCATTTGCTAATTGTGTGACCTGGAAGAACTAGTTAGCTTCTTTAAACCACAGTAGGGAGAATAAAGAGTTTCTCTCTCATGGGATTGTTCAGTGGATTAGCTGAGACATGCTGTATGACACATTAAGCACCATGCCTGGCACAGAGGTCTGACTCAGTAAACGTAGAATTACTATTATGTGAGAAGCTCTGCCTCTTGATGAACAAGTTGGACAAAATGCATCATTTTCTCAGTGTTCCTACCGTTGTCTCACAGACTGATTAATTACCGTTATAGATCATCCCTCCTCTCCCATTTATCATATAGATAAGGGGTCCCCACCTCCATGATCTAATGCCTGATGGTCTGAGATGGAGCCAATGTAATAGTAATAGAAATAAAGTGCACAATAAAGGTAACATGTTTGAAAAATCGCAAAACCATCCTCTACTCCCTGGTCCATGGAAGAACTGTTTCCCACAAAACAGGCCCCTGGTGCCAAAAAGGTTGGGGACCGCTGATATAGATCATTTCTTCCTCCCTTAGCTTTCAAATTCTCCCTTTCAGGTTCTTCAAAATACACTGTTTCAAGGACTTTGGACAACTGAATTCAACAAAATTTTTGAAATCATAACATAGAATTGTAATGATTATAAACCTACACTTAAGTTCTGGCTCTGTGCTGCAGTCAATGATAGATTAAAATAAAATATAAAACCATGGTCTCTATCCTGGAATGAGAATGAAATATCCGAGAATGAACTAGAGTAGCTGATGGGGGGAGACAGGACAAGAGGAGAGGGGACAAGCGGGGAGGAAATTAAATTTCTGGTTTTTTAAACCACCTAGTTTGTAATATACTTACAGCAGATAGGAAATTGATATGGAAGGACTTCCTTTCAAATCACCATAGTTACCAAGAAAGAATATATAGATGATTACAGCGGAAAACTGAATGATGTAGGTAAGAAGTGAGTGTACCCTTTGTAGCAGAGAAGACCAAATCTGACCCCGTATTGGATGGAATCCTTTAGCTCTAATCTCTGTGCTCTATTGCCTGTCCGTTAGTCATGCTGGTTCTACACCTTTGTAAAAAAATGTTGCCTATAGCTTGAAAAATACAGCCCTATCTCAAGGCTCTGCCTCCCAGTTTGACCTTTGAAGTATAACACTTCATTCTTACAGAGATAAAAAGCTGCAGAAGAGAGAATAACATTTTTCTCTGTTAACAGGAATGTCGTCATGATCAGGCCTATGCAGACAGTTGCTCCTGCTAAGCATTACCACATCTCCTCCAGGGTTTGACCAGCACCAAAAAGTTGCAACAACTAGTCACAGCCTCTCCCCTTTCAGTATAAAAGACTTCTAACCCTGATAAGGTGGTTCTTCTGGATCCTAATCCACCATCTCCTCTGTTGGGTTTTGGAATAGTCACTCATCCTTTTTCCAGCAACTTGGCTCAATTTACTGGCCTGTTTTGTGGTAAGCAATACAAGCTGAGACTCAGTGACACGAGGGATGATAATCTTTGCAAGTGAAAGATGATCTAATTGAAGCGTCAGTGACAGTTGAATTTTCCAAGGTTCTCCTAGATTTTCTTTGGTTATATTTTTATGTTTGCTGTTGGCGACACACAACAGGTGAAATTGTGATTTAACTTTCACAGTTTAAGGTATTGATTTCCTCAACTGTTTTTTTTTTTCTCTCTCAGTTCTATCACATTTCTAACAGATATATTTGTCCTGTCCTCTCCTCTCACAAGTGTAGAAATGGTGGTAAATGTGTTTCCTAAGGAACCTATGTTGTTATGCTTTTCAGTCCTGTGTGCTGAAAATACAGACAACTACTCTGAGTTCTCATTAATTTCAAAAAAAAAAAAAAAGAAATTGATGTTTACATGAATCTAATAATTATAAATCAGTATGGGCCAGGCATTCTATTAGATACGTTCATGTATTATGTGATTTACTCTTCAGCACACTTGGGAGAGATGGGAATGGCTGCCCACTCCAGTATTCTTGCCTGGAGAATTCCACAGACAGAGGAGCCTGGCGGGTTACAGTCCATGGATTGCAAAGAATCAGACAAGACTGAGTAACTTTCACTTTTCACTTCCTTGAACCCAATCTTAGGAATTTGGCTCAGCCTTAAGGTATTACTAATAATACTTGAGTTTAGCATTATACTGCCCAGTGTAGCAATAAATCAATCTATGGCTAGGTAAGCCTTCGACAAGATGTTTTTCGATGGACCAAAAGCTTACCCAGAGTTATTCTTTTCATAAATGTCTACAGAATACTACTAGGATCACAAAATGTGATGTTTTTGTATGTTGTGGGTCCTATACTTAACATAAAATTCTTGTTTTATGAAAGAAGAAACTGAGGGCAGAGTTTGTTCAATGATTTACTGAAGAATTACATAGTTAATTAGTAATTCAACTTGGATTAGATTTACTGGAATTCAAAAGAAACAAGATCACTGATGTTGAACATCTTGGCAAACACTTCTTAAAAGTCAAGTCTGAATTACTCCAGAAGAATCTTGCTTTTAAAAAGAAATTTTTACTAAAAATTTTTATAAAATATTTGAGTTATAATAGAAAAGCTTACGTAACAAGAGACCCCAAATGTAACCACTAGAAAGAAAAAAGTTATCAAGTTATCATCAAGAAGTTATTTACGTAATTTTGTTCCTTCAAACATTTAAAAATGAATTCTTAATTCCAACATTTTGTCAAATGGTCAACAAACTAGGTCTGTTACACTGCTAGAAGAAACAAGTTCATCTTTGACCTAACCTCTGCCTGCTTCCTAGTTATTAATTGTTACTCTCTAATTAATGAAGTAAATAAAGAAATTGCAACTGTCACAATTTTTAAAAATATACATGTAGTCAAACTTTTTTTGTTGCTTAGTGTACAGTTCTTTGCTTTTTAACACATATAAAGATTCATGGAAAAAGCAAGAGAGTTCCAGAAAAAACATCTATTTCTGCTTTATTGACTATGCCAAAGCCTTTGACTAGGTGGATCACAATAAACTCTGGAAAATTCTGAAAGAGATGGGAATACAAGACCACCTGATCTGCCTCTTGAGAAACCTATATGCAGGTCAGGAAGCAACAGTTAGAACTGGACATGGAACAACAGACTGGTTCCAAACAGGAAAAGGAGTACGTCAATGCTGTAAATTGTCACCCTGCTTATTTAACTTCTATGCAGAGTACATCATGAGAAATGCTGGGCTGGAAGAAGCACAAGCTGGAATCAAGATTGCCAGGAGAAATATCAATAACCTCAGATATGCAGATGATACCACCCTTATGGCAGAAAGTGAAAAGGAACTAAAAAGTCTCTTGATGAAAGTGAAAGAGGAGAGTGAAAAAGTTGGCTTAAAATTCAATATTCAGAAAGCTAATGGCATCTGGTCCCATCACTTCATGGGAAATAGATGGGGAAACAGTAGAAACAGTGTCTGACTTTATTTTTTTGGGCTCCAAAAATCACTGCAGATGGTGATTGCAGCCATGAAATTAAAAGATGCTTACTCCTTGGAAGGAAAGTTATGACCAACCTAGATAGCATATTCAAAAGCTGAGACATTACTTTGCTGACTAAGGTCTGTCTAGTCAAGGCTATGGTTTTTCCAGTGGTCATGTATGGATGTGAGAGTTGGACTGTGAAGAAGGCTGAGCGCCGAAGAATAGATGCTTTTGAACTATGGTGTTGGAGAAGACTCTTGGGAGTCCCCTGGACTGCAAGGAGATCCAACCAGTGCATCCTAAAGGAGATCAGTCCTGGGTGTTCTTTGGAAGGACTGATGCTGAAGCTGAAACTCCAATACTTTGGCCACCTCATGTGTAGAGTTGACTCACTGGAAAAGACCCTGATGTGTAGAGTTGACTCAATGGAAAAGACCCTGATACTGGGAGGGACTGGGGGAAGGGGGAGAAGGGGACGACAGAGGATGAGATGGTTGGATGGCATCACCGACTCGATGGACATGAGTTTGAATGAACTCTGGGAGCTGGTGATGGATGGGGAGGCCTGGCATGCTGTGATTCATGGGGTTGCAAAGAATCTGAGACAACTGAGCGACTGAGCTGAACTGAACTGAAAGATTCATGTAACCACCATACAGAACATATCCATCACCACAAAATACTCCCTTTTGCCCCTCCTTTATAGTTATACACTCTTCCCTTACTCACTCTTACTGTAGAGCAACCACTAATACATTTTCTGTTTCTGTAGAATTAGCTCCTCTATGTAATATAAATGAACTAAATAGAATAAAACATTTTGAAACCGACTTCTTTCACTCAGCATAATGCCTTTGAGTGCATTCCTGTTATTGAGTTGTTAATGTTGAGCTGTTCACGTTGTAACAATAGTTGTTCCTTTATATTGCTGAATAATATTCCATTTTATTGTTGTGTGAGCAGTTTATTTATATATTCTGTCAAAAACTTCTTTTTAGCATTTGGAAATTATGAATAAAACTGCTAGAAAATTCATGTGTAGGATTTTATATGAACAAAGTTTTTTATTTATTTAGAACAGATATTTAGGAGTGGGATTGCTAGGGTCAAATGGTTAAATTCATATTCAATATTATAAGTGACTGCCTAACTTTTTTCAGAGTGACTAGAGCACTTTACATTTATATTAACAAAATAGGAGACTTTCTAGTTGCTCTGTTTCCATTGCTGTCCTTAGTATTGTCTGTCTGTTAGTTTTCGTTTTAGCCATTCCAAGGAATGTGTAAGATTGTGTAGTGATATTTCATCATGGTTTGATATTGCATTTGCCCCATGGGCTATTCAGAAACATATTATTTAATTTCCAGGTATTGGGGGATTTTCCATATAACTTAAAAAATTAATTTCTACTTTAATCTCTTTAAGGCAAAGATATGCTTTGATTTCTTTAATTCTTTCAAGATTCTTAATGTTATCATCTATTACAGTAAATACTCCATTTACCCTGAAAAGAATTATTATATCTGCTATTCTTGATGGAGAAGGCAATGGCACCCCCTCCAGGACTCTTGCTTGGAAAATCCCAAGGACGGAGAAGCCTGGAAGGCTGCAGTCCATGGGGTCGCTGAGGGTCGGACACGACTGAGTGACTTCACTCTCACTTTTCACTTCCATGCATTGAAGAAGGAAATGGCAACCCACTCCAGTGTTCCTGCCTGGAGAATCCTAGGGATGGGGGAGCCTGGTGGGCTGCCATCTATGGGGTCGCACAGAGTCGGACACAACTGAAGCGACTTAGCAGCAGTAGCAGCAGCTATTCTTTAATGGAGTATCTACAAATGTCAATTAGTTCCAGCTGATTGCTCTTTAACATTCTTGATGACTGTTTTGTCTACCTGTTCTATGAAATTAACAGAAGTTGAAATCTCCAACCCTAATTTTAATATATCTATTTTCCTTTCAGTTTATTAATGTTTGTTTCATGCATTTTGAAGTGCTTCTATTAGTTACATAATCTAATTATCATGTGTTCTTGATGAACTGACCCTTTAAATAATTATGTAATGACACTCAATTTTTTGTTCTTTTTCTTGCTGTGAAGTCGACTTTGCTTGTTGTCAATATAATACTCAAGTTTTCTTGTGATTAGTGTTTGCTGGTTTACCTTTTCCTATCCTTTTACTTTTAAACTAACAAACATTTTATTTAAAGTGGATTTCCTGTAAGATTTTCAGTGGTTTCATTGTGATTTATTTTGCTTCTCTCTTCTAAAATGTGCATTTGACTCTTTTTTATAGCTTCTACTTCTCTCCTATGATTTTCTATCGTTTCTTTTTCAATAGTACTTTTCCTTATTTCCTGGGACATGGTTAGCTGCTTTAAAGTCTTCAAATATTTTCAGCATCTAGTTCCTCTCAGAATTGGTGTATGTTGAGTGACATTTTCCTTATAATTTCTCAAAATGTCCTGTGTTTTTTATGTTGAGTAATTTTGACTTAGTCTCTCCATTCTACCATCCACTTCTAGTGGCTAAACTGGTGGCAGGTGGATAGAGAGAAAAAAAAAAGCAATAAAGATCCTCTTCACACTCTTTCAACCACAGTCCCTCTAGTCAGAGAGAAGGATTCTCCTCCTCGAGAGGTAAAAGTGCTTTCCAGGCCCCTGCTACTGCCCTGCCCCCACCGGCTGTAGTTTTAGGACTAGGGCTCACCTGAAGGCAAGATTAAGACAGAAAAAGTGTCCCTACACTCTCATGTCTGTTTCATGATAGTTTCCCCTTCTCACCTCTCAAACCAGAAAGATAATACTTCTCTTTTCTATTTTTTTGGACCATGCTGGTATGCTCTGCTGATATTTGGGCTCCTTCAGCTTCAGGTCAGAAAGTGAAAAAACAAAAATGAAACCAGGAAACCCACCACCAAGTTGTTCATACTTCAAGCATACTCCAAGTAGTACCTTTCTTTTCTACTCTCCCCGGCAGCCATAAATTTTTCTTAGTCGTCAGATAGATGTTCCATGCCTTCAGTCCAGAGCTTTTAGTTGCATTCAGTGGCTGAGACAGGGTGGACTATCCTTACTCTATCTTAATCAGTATTAGAAGTTCTTCAAAATGTTTTAAATCAGAATAAAGCTACATGGTAAGAGAGATGACCCTGTATAATATATAAATTTTATGAATGAATATGAATTTTTTTTAAGTCATTCCATATAGGTTAACAACTTATTACTTAAAACATTGGTGAAGATTATGAACTGTGTTGGCTAACAACTGAAGTATCTATAAACAAATCTATGAGATAATACAGAACAAAGTGTGCCTTGATTCAAGTTCATAATTTCAGCTAACACTTATTAACACTAGGGACTTCCCTGGTGGCTCAGACAGTAAAGCATCTGCCTACAACATGGGAGACTGGGGTTCGATCCCTGGGTCAGGAAGATCCCCTGGAGAAGGAAATGACAACCCACTCTACTACCCTTCCCTGGAAAACCCCAAGGACAGAGAAGCCTGGTAGGCTATAGTCCATGGTGTCACAAAGAGTCAGACACAACTGAGTGACTTCATGACTTCACTTTCAATTTATTGTGTACTAAGTGCTTTACCTAAACTTCCACATTCAACCTGCATGATAATTCATGAGTTAGCTACTATTATCCATATCTTATAAGTGTGAAATGAGTGGCTTAGAGGAACTTAATCTATTTTTCAAGGAAACAAAGGTACAAATCCAGGTTTGTCGTGCAGGAGTAGATAGGCAAACTTTTTCTTCAAGAGCGAGGTAGTAAATATTTTAGGCTGGTCAGGCCATGTAATCTCTATTGTAAATACTCAACTCTGACACTGTTGAGTGTCAGCCAGAAAATATCCAGGAACGGTCACTGACTTTATTACCTTCTGAACTTTCAAATAATGCTCTTTAATATCAGTACAAAGTTTCATTGAAAGTTGATGTCTAGTGAGCAGCCAAATAAAATTTCTGCCTTAAGAAACTGAGAAATAGTAAAGACAATGTAAAGAAGAGAAAAAAGTGAATTCAACCTGTCTTTCCCTAGAGAAAACATTTAACCTAATTCTCTTATAAGTTTTCCTAAGTCCTATTATTTTCAGTAGTATTCATATCTAATCCTATCAATTTATAGATTTTAAGTGTCCTGCAACTCGTAAAATATATTAAACTTTGCCATATTACTGTGTCTTCTCCTGTGTTTAACCTTTTACTTGGAAAACAGTGTGTCATATTTCATTCAATTTTATATTGCATATTCCTATAAGTTAATGTAAAATGTTCTACGTAGGTGATGACATTGCTGTTTAAGAGTGAACAATTACACTGAAAGGTAAAAAGTCTTATAAATCATTTGTATATTTTGAAAGTTCTACCCAGATGTACATCTAAAACAATAAAGAGTAGATACTTTTTGTTTTTAAAATTTCAAGAAATTCAGTTCAGTTCAGTTCAGTCGCTCAGTCGTGTCCGACTCTTTGCGACCCCATGAATCGCAGCACGCCAGGCCTCCCTGTCCATCACCATCTATAGAAATTTCCAATGATAAAAATGGTATTAATTTACAGTGTTGCTCAGATATCTGTTTTAATTTTACTTGGTTAGTCATTCAGTTTAGTCGTTCAATCATATCCGACTCTTGCAACCCCATGGATTGCAGCACACTAGGCTTTTCTGTCCATCAGCAACTCCTGGAGTTTGCTCAACTCATATCCATCCTATCAGTGACGTCATCCAACCATCTCATCCTCTGTCATCCCTTTCTCACCCTGCCTTCAATCTTTCCCAGCATCAGGGTCTTTTCCAATGAGTCAGTTCTTTGCATCAGGTTGCCAAAGTATTGTTGTTTCAGCATCAGTCCTTCCAATGAATATTCAGAAGTGATTTCCTTTTGACTTGACTGGTTTGACCTCCTTGCAGTCCAAGGAACTCTCAAGAGTCTTCTCTAACACCACAGTTCAAAAGCATCTATTCTTCGGCACTTAGCTTTCCTTATAGCCCAACTCTCACATCCATATATGACTACTGGAAAAACTATAGCTTTGACTAGACAGACCTTTGTTGGCAAAGTAACATCTCTGCTTTTTAATATGATGTCTAGGTTGACCATAGCTTTTCTTCCAAGGAGTGTCTTTTAATTTCATGGCTGTAGTCACCATCTGCAGTGATTTTGAGCCCCCCCCCCCCCAGGCCCCCATCAAACAAAGCCTGTGACTGTTTCCATTGTTTCCCCATCTATTTGCCATGAAGTGATGGGACCAGATACCATGATCTTAGTTTTCTGAACTAAGTTGAGTTTTAAGCCAGCTTTTTCACTCTCCTCTTTCACTTTCATTAAGAGACTCTTCACTTTCTGCCGTAAGGGTGGTGTCATCTGCATATCTGAGATTATTGATATTTCTCCCAGAAATCTTGATTCCAGCTTGTTTAGTATGTTTGCTAAAAATTGTTATTTAAAAACCAAACTTTAATAGCTACTTTATATCTAATTTGGAGAGACTTGTAGAAGTATCTTCAACTATACCTTTTAGTTTCTAGATATTCTAACAAAACTTTGTGATTTCAGTATTATTTTCTTTTTTAGTGCTTATGGAAATTAAAAAGAATTTATTGTAGTATACTTGATTTATAATATAAAAAAGTTCAGGTATACAGTAAAGTAATTCAGTTATTCATATATATAAATGTTTATTTTTTTTAACATTCTCTTCTATTATAGGTTATTATTACAAGATGTTGAGTATATCTCCCTGTGCTATATAGTAGGTCCTTTTGGTTATCTAGTTTACATATAGTAATGTGTGTATTTTAATGCCAAACTCAGATTATCACACTAAGAAAGCCAGAGACAGACAAATCTGTGGAATCTAAAAAAAAAAAAAAAAGGATACAAATGAACTTATTTACAAAACAGAAACAGACTCATAGATGTAGAATATGAACAAGATTACCAAGCGAGAGGGATAAATTAGAGATAAATTCAGTGTATTATTCTTAAGACTATGTATATGTGCTCAGTCATGTCTGACTCTGTGACTGCATGGGCTGTAGCCTGACAGACTCCTTTGTCCATGGCATTTTCCAACAAGAATACTGGAGTGGGTGGCCATTTCCTACTCCAGGCAATCTTCCCGACCCAGGGATTGAATCCACATCTCCTCCACTGGCAGGCAGATTCTTTACCACTGTGCCAAACGTACCATATTATACGTGCAGATATTTGGAATGGGAATGGAATACAGGGATTCAAAGGAAAGAGTCTGACTTCCACAAAGTATCAAGGATAAAGTTAATTTCAGCAGAACTAGGTCCATAAAGTCAATATGACCAAGAAAATATATAATCAATAAATTAGCAATAGTCTTGGCCTTCCCACAAAGAAAAGAAAAAAATTTCAATTTAAGTAAACTTCCAAAGGACAGAGTGACCTCGAATAAATCAATTCTTTTCCAAAGCTGTGTAAACGCTGTGATGCTGCTGCAGTTCTTTTAGCCAGATTTCACAGAATTCCTGAGCAAAGTGCTCATTTTTCAGTTGGGACACAAGAAGTAATTTTGAAATTTCTTCCTGTTTTGGTCTCTAAGGAAACACTATAA
Source organism: Cephalophus harveyi (assembly GCA_006410635.1). Lineage (NCBI taxonomy): Eukaryota > Metazoa > Chordata > Mammalia > Artiodactyla > Bovidae > Cephalophus > Cephalophus harveyi. Next base: position 58,979 of record SJYT01014946.1, on the reverse strand, counting down.
AGTATTTGCTGTGAAGATGCTAAATCCCGTGTAAAGGAAATAAATTTTAAAAATTATAAAAAAATTAAATGCCTCTTTTCATTTTTGCATTTCTAAGGTTCATCTGTAAGTATTTAAACTTCATTTTAAATTTTGAAATACATTTTCAGTTCAGTTCAGTTCAGTCATGTTCAACTCCTTGCGACCCCATGAATTGCAGCAGGCCAGGCCTCCCTGTCCATCACCAACTCCCGGAGTTCACTCAGACTCATGTCCATTGAGTCGTTGATGCCATCCAGCCATCTCATCCTCTGTCGTCCCCTTCTCCTCCTGCCCCCAATCCCTCCCAGCATCAGAGTCTTTTCCAATGAGTCAACTCTTCGCATGAGGTGGCCAGAGCATTGGAATTTCAGCTTTAGCAACAGTCCTTCCAAAGAACACCCGGGACTGATCTCCTTTAGGATGTACTGGTTGGATCTCCTTGCAGTCCAAGGGACTCTCAAGGGTCTTCTCCAATACCACAGTTCAAAAGCATCAATTCTTCGGCGCTCAGCCTTCTTCACAGTCCAACTCTCACATCCATACATGACCACAGGAAAAACCATAGCCTTGACTCAGTTCAGTTCACGGACCTTAGTTGGCAAAGTAACGTCTCTGCTTTTGAATATGCTGTTTAGGTTGGTCATAACTTTTCCTCCAAGGAGTAAGCGTCTTTTAATTTCATGGCTGCAATCACCATCTGCAGTGATTTTGGAGCCCCCAAAAATAAAGTCTGACACTGTTTCTACTGTTTCCCCATCTATTTCCCATGAAGTGATGGGACCAGATGCCATGATCTTCGTTTTCTGAATGTTGAGCTTTAAGCCAACTTTTTTACTCTCCTCTTTCACTTTTAAATGTCTTAGCTACATTGTTGCTGCTGCTGCTGCTGCTAAGTCACTTCAGTCCTGTCCGACTCTGTGCGACCCCATAGACAGCAGCCCACCAGGCTCCCCCGTCCCTGGGATTCTCCAGGCAAGAACACTGGAGTGGGTTGCCATTTCCTTCTCCAATGCATGTAAGTGAGAAGTGAAAGTGAAGTCACTCAGTCATGTCTGACTCTCGGCGACCCCATGGACTGCAGCCCACCAGGCTCCTCCGCCCATGGGATTTTCCAGGCAAGAGTACTGGAGTGGGGTGCCATTGCCTTCTACTAGGGTATTTTTGGAAGTGTCTGTTTTATTTTTTTATTTTTTATTTTTTTTAAATTTTATTTTTACTTTATTTTACTTTACAATACCGTATTGGTTTTGCCATAAGTGTCTGTTTTAATGTGCATTAAGGTTGAATCTTGTGTTATAAAAAGATGATGAAATTTACCCACCAATCTTGTGATAACTAACTCAGTAAGACCTCATTATCTTTATTCTATAATCTCCCCAATACACATGGTTTGACTTGTTAGTTAATAAGCACCAATACTTTTACTATTTCATATCTTGCCACAGAAACATCTCCAAAAAGTTCAATGACTTTAACAATTCATTTCTAAACAGCAATACAAACTGAAGTGTTACTTTGACAAATACATCTTGTATATTATAGAAAATGTCATATTTAGTTTATTTTTCATTTTATAAAACTTTCTCATCATTATAAATTACCAAATGTATATTTTTGTTTCCAATTAACATCTTTGCCAATTTCCCTTTTCTTTCATTAGAATTTTTATTCTTCTAATCCTCCAAACTAGTCATCTTTATTTTCTGATTTGACTTTTATTCTCATGTCCTACCATAAATTGCTTTTATAATTCAATTTTAGGAGAAAGTTTCCTGAAGGATCAAAATATATCTTAGTATCTGATAAAGAGATCATGTGATTCAGTTTATTTCTTCTCAGTTGGCATTAACCTTTACTATCAGAAAGCCATGGAGTTTACAGTGCCATACATACTGTATGTCACATTTTATCTTTTAATATTAAGTAGTATGTTGGAAAATACGCTGCTATAGACTGAACTGTGTCTCTCTCTCATCCCCAAATTCACATGTTGAAGCCCCAACCCCACAGTGTAACTATATTTTGGATGTAGGAGGTAATTAAGGTTAAATGAAGTCCTAAGAGTAGGGCCCTACCCCAATATTATTGGTGGCCTTCTAAGAAAAGGAATAAAACGATCTTTTTCTTTCTGCCACGTAAGAACACAGCAAGAAGCTGGCATCTGTCAGCCATGAAAAGTGTCTTCACCTGAATTCTGCAGCTATCCTGATCTCAAACTCCAGCCTCCAGAACTGAGAAAATCATGGTATTTGTTAAAACAGCCTGAGATGACTAACATAATACTTCTACTATCGAGTTCCACCAAGCTTTATTATAGCTCTACAGTGAAGTTATTGGACATTAGCCTAGCTAATAATAAAGTGACACTTTGTTTTATATTTTGCTACTATTTTTCATGTATAATCTACTTAAGGTAGCCCAGTGGTGGCTAGAGTAGTGGACAAGGGAAGATTCATAAACTTGTGTTCTGTAGAATGATAATATCAAATGTCATAAAACCACATCCTTGAATTTACCAACTCTGTTACTAGCAATATGCGGAACCATTATCATATTACGCTTAGGTCATTTCATTGTCCTTCTAAGAGATCACCTTGCTCACTGTCTTTACCAGATATAGTCATCTTAATTACATTTAAAAAATGTTTAATCCTGTTCAAAAATCATCAAGGCTGAAGACTCTTCACTGTCTATGAAATAAATTTTAATCTGAGACCCTAGCACTCATGATCCTCTGTAATCTGGGCCCAATTTAAGTTCCCTACATATAATATTAGTAAATGCTCAGCAAATACTTGTCTAATTAATTTTCCATCCTCCACAGGTTCTCACTCTCCACTGAACTTGCATTGTCATTCCTGCTTTTATGACCTTGGCTCATCCTGTAATCAACTGCCTACCCAAAATACCTGTCATGATCCTTCTTAACAGAACAAATACAAAATCCACTTACTACAATCCATTTTCCAATTCCAAACCATAGGAATATTCTCTTCCTATAACTCCTCTGCTTTTCTGACCAAAATTTTTAATTCTAGCATTGTACATATCCTGTATGTAAGCATATATTCCTAGCATTTTAAAGAATATCTTATTGCCCCATCTAGATTGTAAACTTCTTAGGAATTTCATCCTTAGTACCTCAGTTCAGTTCGGTTCAGTCGCTCAGACATGTCTGACTCTTGGTGACCCCATGGACCGCAGCATGCCAGGCCTCCCTGTCCATCATCAACTCCTAGAGTTTACTCAAACTCATGTTCATTGAGTCGGTGATGCCATCCAACCATCTCATCCTCTGTCATCCTGCCCTCAATCTTTCCCAGCATCAGGGTCTTTTAAAATGAGTCAGTTCTTTGCATCAGGTGGCCAAAGTATTGGAATTTCAGCTTTAGCATCAGTCCTTTCAATGAATATTCAGAAGTGATTTCCTTTAGGATGGACTGATTGGATCTCCTTGCAGTCCAAGAGACTCTCAAGAGTCTTCTCCAACACCAAGGTTCAAAAGCATCAGTTCTTTGGTGCTCAAGAATTGAGTTGCTCTTTATAGTCCAACTCTCACATCCATACATGACTACTGGAAAAACCATAGCTTTGACTAGACAGAACTTTGTTGGAAAAGTAATGTCTCCGCTTTTTAATATGCTGTCTAGGTTGGTCATAACTTTTCTTCCAAGGAGCAAGCCTTTTTTAATTTCATGGCTATAGTCACCATCTGCAGTGATTTTGGAGCCCAAGAAAATAAAGTCTGTCACTGTTTCCACTGTTTCCCCATCTGTTTGCCATGAAGTGATGGGACTAGATGCCATGATTTTAGTTTTCTGAATGTTGAGTTTTAAGCCTGCTTTTTCACTCTCCTTTCACTTTCATCAAGAGGCTCTTTAGTTCTTCTTCACTTTCTGATATAAGGGTAGTGTCATTTGCATATCTGAGGTTCTCCCAGCAATCTTGATTCCAGCTTGTGCTTCCTCCAGCCCAGCGTTTCTCATGATGTATTCTGCATATAAGTTAAATAAGCAGGGTGACAATATACAGCCTTGACATACTCTTTTCCCTATTTGGAACCAGTATGTTGTTCAATGTCCACTTCTAACTGTTGCTTCCTGACATGCATATAGGTTTCTCAAGAGGCAGGTCAGGTGGTCTGGTATTCCCATCTCTTTCAGAATTTTCCAGAGTTCGTTGTGATCTACACAGTCAAAGGCTTTGGCATAGTCAATAAAGCAGAAATAGATGTTTTTCTGGAACTCTCTTGCTTTTTTGATGATCTAACAGATGTTGACAATTTGATCTCTGGTTTCTCTGCCTTTTCTAAATCCCAGCTTGAGCATCTGGAAGTTGATGGTTCATGCACTGTTGAAGCCTGGCTTGGAGAATTTTGAGCATTACTTTACTAGCATGTGAGATGAGAGGAATTGTGCAGTAGTTTGAGCATTCTTTAGCATCACCTTTCTTTGGGATTGAAATGAAAACTGACCTTTTCCAGTCCTGTGGCCATTGATAAGTTTTCCAGAGTTGCTGGTAGATTGAGTGCAGCACTTTCACAGCATCATCTTAGTACCTAGAATTCTTCATTAATCTTTCCCTGGAAACTCAGCCTGAAATAATCTGTATACTTTGACTATTTCGTTCTTATTTTCTATAGAGTTCATTTATCCCTTGACTATATCCAATATATTATTTGCTATTTGTCATATATTATTATTATTATAGCCTTCATAGGTTTTTGCTCAGTGAAATAGAATTTAAGTTCCTTGAAGTCACAGGCTTTTATTCTTACAATGTCCAGAACTGCAGTATGAAAAATTTGTATATAAAGAGATACAAAGGGCAAAGGACTAGAAGTCAGAAGACCTGGGTTCTAGTCCATGGTTTAGTTAACCAACCATCCATGCTGGGCAGTCTTTTAATAAACCTTTCTGGGTTTTTTAAGAGTAAGGTTGTTGTGGGAGATTGTTAAGATATTTTATAGATTTATTTTCTGATATTTGGGCCATAGTTTGCCCCTTTCTATGTGTCCAAATTGAGACACAAAAGAAGTATCAACAAAAAGAAGTATCTACCTCTGAAAAGAGGATAGGAACAAAGGAGAACTCTGACATTTGGAAGCTGTCAGTGGGATATCTGAATTGAGTCAGGGTTATATAAAGGTTTGAATTCTTCCAGAGAATATTTTTGATTTTACTTTGCTGCTTTCCAGGTATTGGTTCCTTAACTACCTGGGCAAGCCTAGTATATTAATTAGGGTTCTCCAGAGAGCAGAACCAATAGAATTATATCTATATCTATAGAAAGGGTGAAAGAGATTGATTTGATTGATCGACCGATTGATTGACTGACTGATTTTAAGTAACTGGCTCCTGTGATTGTACAAGCTTGGCAAGTTTAAAATTTGTAGGTCCTATTAGGCTGGAGACCCAGGGTAGAATTGCAGTTTGGGTCCAAAGGCACTCTACTCTGCGGCCAGATTCCTTCTAAGGGGAGGTAAACTTTCAACTGATGGGATGGAAGCCCACCCACATTATGGAGCTGTTGTTGCTAAGTCCTGTCTAACTCTTCGCAACCCCATGAACTGCAGCACTCCAGGCCACCCTGTCCTTCTCTGTCTCCCAGAATCTGCTCAAATTCATGTTCTTTGAGTCAGAGGGCAATTATGGAGGGCAATTTGCTTTACTAAAAAATCACCAATTTAAATGTTAATTTCATCCAGAAAACACCTTTGTAGTATATCTATAATAGCATTTGACTTCGCCAAATGTACACATTAAACTAACCATCACACATGAATTCTGTCATTGGAGAAAATAAAGAATAATAATCCACTTACTTCATTCCCTATGGACAGTTTATCAGTCCTCTCTTTCGTGATCTGAGAGAGAACATAAATCTAGTGCCTTCCCTTTGTCATTCTCATCAGACTTAGTGTCCTTACTTAGAAAAAGCAGTTATGCTACAGTCATGTATCTCAAGTCAGAGAATCTATTTACATAGTCTAATCCTGCCACTTCCCAGGTGGCTCAGTGGTAAAGAATCTGCCTGCAATGCAGGAGGTGCAGGTTCAATCCATGGGTCAGGGAGATCCCCTGGAGAAGGAAATAGCTACCTACTCCAGTATGGTTGCCTGGAAAATCCTGTGGATAGAGGAGCCTGGTAGGCTGCAGTCCATGGGGTCTCAAACAGTCAGACATGACAACGACTAAACAGCAACAAACACCACGACCTGCCACTTACTCACTATAAATTTTAAAAAGCCACTTACTCTAATTGACTCTCCATTTCTTTGAAATGAAAATCAAAAGGATAAGGCAGGTTATGAGGATCACATGAAACTATATGGGAAATGGTTTTCGTATTATAAATGGTATTCATATTATATATTAAATGGTTTTCATATTAACTATAACCATTGTGTATTAAATAAATACTCTCTGCCTATCTAAAAGAGCTATTTTGAAAACCAAATCATTCATTCACATCTATTTACTCATTTAGCAAATATTTATTAAATATAAAAAAACCATCTATTGAAATATTAAACCAAAATTCTCTAAAACAACAATGTCCTACAAAAATGTAGAGAATTATCAAAAGCACTGAATAAATAGCTGGTATTCTATATAGTTGTTATCAACTCAGGTACTACTGGACATGGGCTGAAATAACTTTTAATAACAGCAGTTGTTCATTAAATTGGCACTACTATCTATCTATAAAGGAGTCTTTGGTCAGATTCCCTATAAGCAAGGACTAACAGGGAGAGTCTTGCAGCAGTGATTTGTTAGGAGACTCTTCTTGAGTGAAGGAAACAGGTAGGGCAATAGGGTAGAAGAAAGGTAAACAGGGACACAGTCTTACCTGAAGACTGGCTTCAGCCCACCTTGAGTCAAAGGTTAACTGTGGTACCCCAGAGTCAGTCACTCACTGGCTGTGGGCTGCCTCCCTGATGGTGAGACCATAACCTTTCAGGGGAAAAAAGTAGCCATCGGTTATCAGCCAACATAATTAACAAGTGGGGCTGGGTATACCTTCCAGTATAAAGGGAATCTGAGAACAGGGCAACATAACCTTTAGTACAAAGGGCCAGTGATGTTAATAAAAAGAACAGAAGCAGTGCAAAGGTGTTCAGGGCTTTCTGACTCTTTAAGTCAGACTTACTAACATCCATATAGTCTTTTACAGAATTCAAATGCTCTGAAAACTGCTTCTCCTTAATATATAAAAATTAAATTCCTATAAATACTAATATCTTGTTATATGGAATTTCTCTTCCTTATATAAGATTTATTATGTTTTGGAAACAGAACCATAAGAGATTCTTATTTCTGTTTTGTTGATTATTTGTCAGCGCTAAGAAACATAAATGTGAATAGGCTTAAGCAATTCTGTTTCTTGGCAATAGCAAGCAAACAACCGTTGGATTTATATGATAAAATTAGGTCAACAATATACTCTACTTATACTTTTGAAATACATTCTAAGGAAAAAGTAAGTAAAGAGAATAATGTACTTGCATTGTAGAACTGTAAAAAGCAACTTTTCTAGAAATATAGGTTTGCATATGTAGGCATTTTGTATAGTTAAAGGCAGATAATTCTAATAACATGTGTATTCACAATGAAAATTTGAGCTTTAGTTTTTTACTTTTACCTGTTAATTCTTAAGGCAAACCCAAGTGATCAATTATATTAATAATTAGCATGTTTTTATAGGGTGAATTCATAAATAGTTGTTTCCATTAAAAGGTAGCTGTGGAAACTGGAGGATCTAATAATTGTTTTAAGAAACAGAGCCATAAAGCTTTTAAAATCATAAAGGAGTGCCAAGATATTCATTTAGGTGATTTAAAAATTTTCCTTCTTTGTTCTTAGTATAAATACCCTGACATCATCATCATTATATAATATTTATTTGTAATACTTTACAACACTTAAAGGAAACTGTTTTAAAGGTTGTGAGAAGCTGCTATGATTAATAATAAAGCAAGTGGGAAAGGACTCAGTATTTTTCTTTTTCTTCTGTTTTTCTTCCTCCAGGTGGGAAAAGGAGCATCTAAAAATATTTTGCTTTCCTGGCAACAAAGGGCAAAACTGGATAAAGCTGAAAATCACAAAGTCTTAAAATGTTCTGGGCATTGGTTCCTATTTGAATTTTTAGAGTTACCTCATAACTTAAAAGACACTAGAAAAAAATATTGTTGTCCTCTCTACTCTGAATTTAAATTGTCTCCATTTTCTTAGGATTAGATTTGGCTACACTCAGAAAAACATGTAAACAAATACCCTTATAATCTAGAGGTGAAGAGAACTTTCATAAAACCTCAAGTGCACATTTCATAAAGAAAATATATTGATGGACTTGACAAAATTAAAGTTAAGGATTTCTATTCAAATGACAGGCATCATAGACGAAGATATCCAATATTTGACAACCTAGAAAAATATTTTTGAACTAATCAAAATCAGCAAGAGCTTAAAATCTAATATATACAAAGAAACTTACAAATCCGTAACAAAAAGATGAGAATCACAACATAAAATAGGGATGCATGTGTGCATGCTCAGTGAATAAGTCATGTCCAACTCTTTGTGAGTCAATGCACTGTAACCCGCCAGCCTCCTCTGTCCATGGGATTTCCCAGGCAAGAATACTGGAGTGGGTTGCCATTTCCCATTCCAAAGGATCTTCCTGACCAGGATTTGAACCCTTGTCTCCTGCATTGCCATGTGGATTCTTTATCACTAAGCCACCAGGGAAACCCCATAAAACAGTGATTAAATTAGACAATTCCTTGAAAGTCAAATATGAATTACAAATATATGAAGAGATTCCCAACTGTTGATTCTCAGTAGACTGGCTAAAATTAGACCTAAGCCAGTATTAAATAGATACAGGAAGATGGGTACTCTTTAAACAGTGCTGGTGGCAGGATACACTGGTACAGACATCCAGAGAACAATCTGAGCATACTTACTGGAAATGAAGCAGTCCAGCAATCCATTATTCCAGGGATGCATCCCAGAGGAACTTGAGCCCAGGTTCATAAGGGGACAGTAACAAAGATGTTCATTGTAGCTGCAAGTTAGAGGAAGCTGGGTGCTTATTACTGCAGGAAGGAGTAAATAAAATGTGGTATATGTATTCGGTAAAATACATTTCAGCACTTGGAAGCAATAAACTAGTGTTTTATACAATAGCATAGGTGAATCTCTAAATGAATGTTTATTTAGAACCAATTACCTTTATAAGCTGGACCTTAACTTAATAGTCCATTGAATTGTCCTCTATTGCTCTGTACTATGTCTTGCTCAGGCTTCCTCTACTAGATGTTATCTTCCTGGAAACCAGAGACTTCTTTGGAGCTCCCTGTTGTGCCTAGAACAGTGTTACATATGTAGGAGTATCTCAATAAGTATTTGAATTAATAGATTTTAATTTCAGATTTGGAATGGTGGTGGCTGGAGATGGAGAGATGGAATCATAATTGAAGGTTTAAAAAAATTCATCCTTTTGCAGCTAGGAATTAGTTTTGAAAGTGGAGGAGAGCAGAGAATCCTGAAAGAAATGGAGTTCTTTATGGAACTAGAGGAGAAAGAAGTAGAATAATCACTTTCACACTGTGAATAGAGTAACTCTCCAGTCAATGAAGGCAATTAAGTCTGCCTTAGGATCTTTTCTCCTTTTCTTAATGTTTTCTTGTTCAGTACTATAACTATGTTCCGGAACACGTAAAACTGTTTGTTTTACTTCAGTCTAAAAATAAAACTAAGAGCTAACTCAGAATATGGCTCTTCAATCTAGAATACTGTTCAGTCATTTCTTCCCAGATTTAAGAAAAAATACGTCCCTTTTGTTTTTGATGAAAATTATCATTTTCGTTATGGTTGCTAAATGTATAAATAATTTTTTATGAGGGTATATATAGTGGGTATATAAATTGAGATTCAGAATCTCATTCAGCTGTATTCTGAAAAGGATTTGAATGAGGGCCAAGGGATATCTCTGAGAGGGAAATTGATCTTTGTTGGAGCTTTGAAACAAGAAGATATATGTAGCTTGCTCAGCTCTTTGGAAGGTGCAAATGAGATGTGGATGGACTCCAGGGAATGGTGGTTGAAGGGAAAGTAATGTGAAGGGGAAAGAATCAGGGATATGATGTAATCAGACAAGCGTGCAGTATCTATTTCAGCTACTTAGTAGTTTTGTAATCTGAATAGAGTTAGTAAATATCTCTGAACCTTTGTTTTATTTTTTTTATGATAGGGATATGGGAAGACCTTTAATTCACACTCCTCTATGAATGTTATCATTAGCTAAAAAGATCACTGGCAAGATAAAAAAAAATATGAATGATAAAAGCTTTGGAACATAGAGGAGAAACTGAGCTTTGTTCATTTTAATGACTGGCTTGAAATGAAATGGGTCTGAAACATAGTAGGTACTCAACAAATATTTGTTAAATGAATATGTCACAGAAAAATGGAGTAGATCAAGAAAAAGAAAAGCCAGAAGAGTGCATTAAGACCAAAGAGATTTTGGGGCCAGGCACGTAGGAGGCAGAGGAAGGAAAGGCAGATAAGAAATTGTTTTCTTCACCCAGGGGTCAGGACCAGGGAAAGCTGAAGAAGCCAGGGTAGATAGAGTGTTGAGAGAACATTACTCCTAAAGATTGGCAGGCACGTTTTAGAGAGTTAAGATTCACAGTAGCTATGCCTACACAAATACACCTTGAATAACCAATCTGAATTATATGAATTTACATTTAAGGTAATTAGAAAGCAAGATGAGGAAGAAGTGAGGAGTCATATGAAATCATCCATTACAGGTGGAATCAAACAGACTAGTTTAAATCCAAGTTAATGTAGCTCAGCTGGTAAAGAATCTGCCTGCAACGCAGCAGAACCTGGTTCGATTTCTGGGTCAGGAGGATCTGGTGGAGAAGGCAATGGCTACCCATTCCAGTATTTTGGTCTGGAGAATTCCATGGGATCACAAAGAGTTGGACACGACTGAGCAACTTTCACTTTCACCATTCACTAAGAGCATAAATATTAGCAAAAATTTAATCTCTGTGACTTCTAGAAATTAAAAATTTTAATTCTAAAAGATGAAAATTATATCTACTTTGTAGAGTTGTTTTGAAGATTAGATAAGTGCCTATATGAAAAGGACCTAAAACATTCCTGAAATAATTTTTCAAAATCATTACTATTATCATTATTGTTTTTACTGTAGCAGTTGTTGTTACTGTATTGTTGTTACTGTAGCAGTTATACCCAATAGGGTGTGTATCAGCCAGTTCCATTTGTGACTTGACTTCAGTTCAAGAACTTGTGATTTGTAAAGTAAGTTAGTAAGTTTTTTCTCTATTTTGGGTTTTTTTCCAATGGTGGTTTTTCCTTTTTAGTGCTCGTTTAAAGCACTCCCATCCCCCACCCCTTCCCGATTCTAACTTTAGTCTTAGCAGCACCAAAGGACCTTTCCCCACTCATTTCCAGGGTGACTAAGTGGCAGGCAAGGCTGTGGGCTGGCCAGTTAGGCCTAGGATCTCAAATCTCAGAGGAATCAAAGAACCAGAGCAGAACTAGGGGGAAGGGAGGAGTTGAGACAGGCATGTCTCAAGAGTCCATATCAGAGATAGACTGCACCACATTCAAACATGCTAAAATCACCTTCCCAATAAGCGATGGTGTAGTCCTCAGGTGCTTGTTCGTGTCTGCGTGCTAAGTTGCTTCAGTTGTGTCCAACTCTTTGCCACCTGTATTGCTGATCCTGTTCTTGACACCGGTTATCTCTCTGTTCACACTGTTTGCACTGTTTGCTGAACCCAGGGTAGGCAAGGTGCCAGCCGAGGCTGGAAGGAGACTCGAGGAGCCATAGGAACTGCAGACAGGTTTATTCTCGCCTGTCTGGCATGGTAGCCATATCACAATCTCTCTCCTGGCTGATGGAGCACCAGAGCAACAGCCACAACATAACTATAATGAAGCCATACAGAGTCATAACATAACCTCATGAAACATAACCATGATGTTTCTCCAATGTAGCCCCAGTGCAGCAGCAACCAGAACTTTCATGGTGAAGGTCGCACAGGCCCACCACACAAAGTAGCCCATGACCAGGTGGGTACCTCCTGAAGCAAATGTGCAGTGCTATATGTGATTTCAGCTGTTAGATAATCATGCAAAACCATTGTTTATAGAACATGGGTGAAAGGCCCCTGAGAACATGGTGAGAGACAGCCTAACTGGCACCATCTTGTTAACTTCCTCACACCACCCTATGGACTGTAGCCTGCCAGGCTCTTCTGTCCATTGGATTCTCCAGGCATGAATACTGGAGTGGGTTGCTGTGCCCTCCTCCAAAAGATCTTCCAGACCCAGGGATCGAATCAGAGTTTCTTATGTCTCCTGGTTGGCAGTTGGGTTCTTTACCACTAGCACCACCTGGGAAGCCCCAAGTGCTCAGATTACTCATTTATAAGGCATTCTTGGATGGAGAATAGAACTCTTGCTTCATAAAGGCTTCTGGTTTGTAAGTTACGTACTTTTATAAGCAGACAAACTTAGATATGATGTCAACATTTTGCAACTGAACAGAGTAATAGGAGAATTCATATAAGATTTGTTATGGAAATTACACTAATACTGACAAACTGCCAAGACGTATACTAGAGTTAGCCAGTGAGATGGCTTATTACCGCTAAATCAAAATTTCAAAGACATTTAGTTCTGGGGAAATGTGTTACATTGTTAAGCAGAGGTTTTAGCTAGTTTTGCAGTTACCTTCATCCCAAGATGCTTTGACAGAAACAGGCTTCCATCTGTCATACATCGTTTCCCCCCTAAACTCTCTGATCAAACGTAGTTTTATGTCACCTCCTCAGTTGGGGCGCCGACCGATTACTTTAGTTCCAAGTCTGGGGGCCGGGAAGGCCAAAAGTAGCTGAAGAGGAAGGCAGCTCTGGGTTTCACTTTAATTTTCGGCCCAAGCTTTCTGCTGAGGAAATTGTTTCTGAGGGCCGAGAGAAATCTCAGTTCCACAATTCCAGATAGAAAGTACGATTTCTGTAGGAAAACGGTCCTAAGACTCACGTATCCGTGTATGAAGAGAAAGCCTAGGAAATACACTCCGGTGAAATGTGACTACACAGCGGGGAATGGAGAGGGTGCTGCTCAAGAGTGTGCAGGACGCAGGTTTGTTTGCGTGTTTGCTTCAAGTCCTCAGAGAGGGACAGATGGCAATTCAGAACTGCACTTGATTGAGGGACTGCTGACGGGAACCCTGAGGTGCTTAGATATTCTAAACAAAAGGCTAAGGCGTGAGAATAACAAGGCGAGAGTCGAACAAAGGCCTCCTTCGGGCGGCAAAACGCAATCTAGCGCGGGGCAGGCTCACCCACAGAAGCGCTGCTGAAGCGCGGAGCTGGGCGGCCTCCGCGCGGCGGCGGCAGGAGGCGGGCCCCCTCGAGGCCCGGTCCCTTCGTAACCCCGCCCCTCCCGCGCCCGACCAATGGGAGCTCGGAATATTAGCAGGTGGGAGGTGCGGCCGGGTTGCTACAGCGGGAGCTGGGCGGTGGCGGCGGCGGTGGCGGGTGCAGCCCGAGGAGTCCGGCGGATCCCGAAGCGTTGGCGCAATGGAGGGACTGGAAGGTGAGGAGAAGAAAGGATGTGGGCGGGGCGCCTGGGGGTGGGGTGGCGGGGGAAAGGGTCTGCCCTGGACCTCGGTACCGGGGACGCAAGGGCAGATTCCATAGCGGTGGACCCCGCAGCTCCTTCGGAGGCCGGGATGATCGGGCTCTCTGCAGCCCCAGACACGGTCGAGCTGATGATCCTTAGGCTACCGCTCCTCAAACGATTTTTACCTGATGCGCTCCCCCGCCCTACCCCACGAGCCTGATCTGCCTCTGGTAAACGCCTGCTGATCCCTTCTTACCATTTTCTGGTCTGCCTCACTACCTGAGTGTCCTATTGGTAATAACAGCCTCTGACCAAATTTTATTTTTCTTGCAAAGTGGATTCTCTATTCATGTCTGCCGCCTCCCCACCGCCAGCTTTTGCTGGAGCCCCGGGGTGTGTCTTCAACCTTGAGCTGCTGATACTTTCCTTGGCCACTTTCCTTGGTTTCCCTAGGTAACCGTTTTTCCATTTCTGCAGGATCTTTTATGGGAAGGGTGCCGAGAGCATCTCCCGAGGAAGTGTCACTGGCCAGTTTTAGAGCCGGGACAATAGGTTAACAGAAGGGTTTAAGGGTTTATTCACGAGGACTCTGTAAGGAAAAGCCAGCATTGATTCTTTATCTTTGGGTTTATCTTTGTGCTGTACCAGGACTCCAGATCTTGCTTTGTTCCCAATTCTTTCACTTCTCTGTTCTTTTTACCTATGTTATCCTGTGTAATACGGCATTCTCTTAAAGACAACAAAGGAAAAGAAAACAGCATCAGCCACAGCGGTTTCAAGATTCCTTTTCAAATTGTGCTTAATCCTTCTAATGAAGAATAACCCTAACAGAACGGAGGGATACTGTTGCAATGANTCTTTCACTTCTCTGTTCTTTTTACCTATGTTATCCTGTGTAATACGGCATTCTCTTAAAGACAACAAAGGAAAAGAAAACAGCATCAGCCACAGCGGTTTCAAGATTCCTTTTCAAATTGTGCTTAATCCTTCTAATGAAGAATAACCCTAACAGAACGGAGGGATATTGTTGCAATGATTTAGCTTTTTTTCCTCCTCTTAATTTACATAGATTCAGGTGGAATTAATAAACAGAGGCATTGAGCCCTGTGTATTGTATGCTGGAGAGTAAATTATTTTAGGTTGTGTTATGAAAAGAAAAGTAATAACTGATAACTTTCTGCAGTGACCTAGTCTCACCAAAAAGTGAATACAGTAATGAATATGATATTATTTCATGCTTTTGCTCCTAGGTGACGCTGTCATACTAACCACCTTGAGGATGATAGATAATCGAGACCTGTGATGATTTTCTGTTTGTGTGCAGCTGCAGTGTACTATAACAAATGAAGTGCTTGTTCTTTGCTTATTTAGTTTAGGTAGATCACTCAAAAGTTTCCATGAAGTAGGAATTGTAATGATATTCCTTACTCAAGGTGTTTTTATTTAGAGAACTCCTGGAGACAGTGTATTATTTTTTTTAATGAATTTTCAAACATATGATGGTATTTTAGCATAGGATCATGGATCCTGCATTTCTCATGAAGTTATTTTAATACACATACAGTGCTTTAGAATGGTTTTTCTGAAGCTTTATTTTTTATTATTTAGCATTTGTAATTGAGGCAAAGATCTTCATCTGACTTTTCGTTTATTTATGCTAAGCATCTAAAACAATGTCTGACACAAAGTAGGTGTTGTTCAATAAATATTTGTTAGATAAATGACTTTGTCCATGAGAGGCCCTGGGGGTACAGGAAAAAATAAAAAGTCAAAGCGCTCTTCTCATTGAGCCTACATTTTAGTGAATGTTATGTTTTAGCAGTGCTGACAATACTTTTGAAATCTTACCAAGAATGCTTTTAAAATACAATGAAAACCTATTATGATACTCAATTACATGAGTGAAGAAAAACATGAATTCTGCTATAATATGTTATCATGGGTATGTTTTAGGGGCCCAACTTGTGATGTTTCATGTTAAACAGTACTTCTTTACTCATTTAATTTTTTTAAAACAAAATTGCTATCATTAACAATGTTGTAGTGTGTTAATTATAATGAATTAGGTTACAATATATGAAGTTATCCTTTTTCTAGGGCAAAACAGTTGAATATTGATAATTTCAAATGGTAATAAAAATTTTTAATAAAATAAAAGCTCTCAGAGACGTTTGTTGAAGTTAGTTAGTGCTTTTCTTTTTCTCCTCCTCCTTTTAAAAATTTAGCCCTTGTTAGGTCACACTTTAAAAAGAAGAACTTTGAGTCTTAATGAGGAATTCATTAATTCATTCCTCTGTGACTTCGTTTAATAAACAGTGATACATTGGTACAGTGAAAGATAGAGTTTTTCCCTATTGGAAATTAAAATCCAGCATATCAAAGGTGTCTAATGAACCTCATATTGCAGTATTCAGTAGAAAATCTTTGAAGTTTGCTTAATAAATACCATGTGTGTTTGTGTGGTTAGTTGCTCAGACATGTCTGATTCTTGCGACCCCATGGACCGTAACCTGCCAGGCTCCTCTGTCTAAGAAATTCTTCAGGCAAGAATACTGGAGTGGATTGCCATTCCCTTCTCCAGGGGATCTTCCCGACCCAGGGATCAAACCCGTCTCCTGCATTGCAGAAGGATTCTTTACCATAGTAATTGAGCATGGTACTGCTTGGCATTAAATTAAAAGGAATTAAACCCATGTTTTTAATTGAAGCCAGTTAGCAGACTAAACTTGATTTAAAATCAGAAAATATATGGACTCCTGAAAAATTTTATTGAAGATTATCATACTCTTGGGGCTTCCCTGGTAACTCAGCTAGTAAAGAATCTGCCTGCAATGCAGAAGACCCCAGTCTGATCCCTGAGTTGGGAAGATCCCCTGGAGAAGGTATTAGGCTACCCACTCCAGTATTCTTGGGCTTCGAGGGTGGTTCAGATGGTAAAGAATCCAAGTGCAATGAAGGAGACCTGGGTTTGATCCCTGGGTTGGGAAGATCCCATGGGGAAGGGGACAGGTACTCACTCCAGTATTCATGCTTGGGGAATTACATGGACAGAGGAGCGTGGCAGGCTACCGTCCATGGGATCGCAAGAGTCGGACACGACTTAGCGACTAAACCACCACCATGCACTATAGGTATGTCTAAAGGCAATAAAAGTAGTTCTAGACCTGGGAAAGTTCAATCTCTTTTAAGCTTTTCATCTGTAAAATGGAGAGAGGACAAACCCTAAGCAAATTTTATCCATATGTATTGTCATTCCTTTCATAATATGTTGATAAGTCATTATTAACAATTGTGACAGATCTTCCTGTCTAGTCCTCTTTTGGACTGCTAAAATTGGTAGGGCTTAGGGTATTGCCCTCTAAAACTTGATTAAAATTTGATTGCTCTTTTCTAATGTAGCTCTTGATGTAGTTGAAGAAACCACACTGTCCCTTTAGGGGTTTTTGTTTGTTTTTCCCTAATCTAAGCACTGGTTTAACTGATAATTAATTCATCATCTTTACTAATTTATCTTGATTCATTCTTTTTTTGGTACTGACTTTGATGCCATATTATTTTAATAGCCAGTGTATCGGACAGATCTGTGCTTGGATCCTTGCTTTGTTTCTTTCTAGCTTTGGAGCTAATACACTCCAATCTACCTGAACTATATTAAGTATTAAATGATGTAACATATATTAAGCATTTGGCAAACTGCCTAGTACATAGGAGGCCCCCTTTAGTGCTTGTTTATTGGATGGATAAAAATCCCAGCAAGTGTGTTAGAACCTTAAGAGTAGGTCAGTGTAGGTAAAACATAGCAGACTTGGAAGGGGTTGTGGGCAATCTCACTAGATAATTGTGGCAGCAGAATAGATTGGAGAAGGGAGAGGCTGGAAACGTGTATATGTGATCAAGATTTGAACTAAGGCAAAAGCAGCAGAAATTAAAAAGGGGAGATAGGTATAGAAGACATTTCTGTGATGGAGAGGTGAAATAGAACTGCTGGATGTGGGAGGGAAGAGCAATCAAGGATAAAGCAGTTTTTTAACTTGGTTTAAGACTTAATACTATCTTTAACCAAGAGAAGGACAAGTTTGGAAGATGAGGTAATGATTTTGGCTTTAGAAATGTTGTATTTGTATGGTACTCGGGGCATATCTGGTGGAAAAGTTTTATAGCTGCCTGTAAATATCTGTCTGGAGTTTTTAGTAGTCATCAGCTTATTGGTGACAGAAAATAGGTATGTTTGCTCAGCGAAGCTATGTTTAACAAGATGAAGGAGAAAAAAAAAAACTTGGGGGGAACTGATGCTTTAAGGTTGAGCAGGAAAGGAAACTAGAGGAGGGGGCAGTCTTTAAAAAGGCTTAAAAATTGTCAAGAAAGGGAAGAGGGGCAGAATGAATATTTACTGAGTATGCTGGAAAAAGCCTGTAGCACTTGGTGTTCTTAGAGACCTAAGTACTAACCAGGTACAACCCTGCTGGCTTGTGAAATCCGAAACACTTGGGCTTAGGAGAAAGAAAGATCACTGAAGCCAAGAGAGAAAGGGCTTTAAAGGTGGAAGGGATTGGTCAGCAGTGTCTCATGATATAGGAAGGTCCAGTAAGGTGAGGATTCAAGAGGCATTTCAATTTGACAATTAATAGATTAATGGTAATCAGTTGCTTCTGTTTCTTAAGGTCTTTGTCTCCTCATTGAAGAAATGTTACCTGATCGTATCTACTTCCCAGACACACACATAGTATTATGACCATCTACTCGCTCCTTACTCTGTTCTGTTTTTCTGTCGTTGCACTGTGCTTTTCACTAAAGAACATTTTATAAGCAGTGTTAGTAGCTCAGTCATGTCTGACTCTTGGCGTCCTCATGGACTGTAGCCTGCCAGGCTCCTCTGTTCTTGGGATTCTCCAGGCAAGAATACTGGAGTGGGTTGCCATTCCCTTCTCCAGGGGATCTCCCTGACCCAGGAATGGAACCTGAGTCTCCCACATTGCAGGCGATTCTTTACCATCTGAACCACTAAAGAAGCCCATATAAACAGGTAAATATATAATATGTCAGGTAGTGAAAAAAAGTGAATTTTTTTTCCCCCCAAAGAGTAGAAGCTTGGTAAGATCAGGGTCTTTGATTCATCTTGTTTGCCTAATTTCATCCCTGTTTTCATCCTATTTTCATATTTCATCCTATTTTCATCCATTTCATACCTAATTTCATTCCTGTTTGCCTGGTTCCTAGAACAGTTCCTGTCTCATGGTAGGTGCTCAATAAGTACTTGTTGAATCAACATATGTGTCTATTTTAATACAGTGTTTAGTCCTGATAAAGCTTGCCTGTATTTCAGATTGGGAGTGAATGAAAGGTAGAGAAGAGTTAGTCAGTAAATGTAAGCCAGTGTTTCAAAAAATATGCTACTCAGGATATTGGTCCTGAATAACTTTTAGGCACAGAAAGGATTTCTCTTGGGGAAATAATGCATACTAAATCTCTCTCTCTTAAGACTGAGGAAGTTCTACTCTAAGAAAGCCTGTTTGTTTAATCTGGCATTTTCCAGACATTTAACCATAAGCAAAGGATTTGAGGGTGATTGGTAGAAGTAGTGGAAATGACTAGTCAAGTTCAGAATGGATAGGAATGGAAGTACAACCAGGAATGGGTTATCAGGAAAATGCAAGTCACTCTGAGATCAAGAAAGTGACCTAGAGGTCTATTGTAGAAGGCTGTAGTTAGAGTGCTTGTGAATTTTAAGAGTCTAGAGATGGCGCTTTCTAAGTTGTTTTAGCAGTGGTTGTTTTTGCTGGAGTGCAGGTCACTAAAGTGAACGAAGGGTGAAGACTGTGTGCTGAGTAGGTTAAGGGTGACTGTGAAATACTGAAATCTAGGATGAGCTGAAAGATGAATAGCTTACAAGATATTAGAGATCACTGGCCTGGAAGTAATTCGATTTTAAAAAAGGATTGTAGGGGGAAATAGTAAAACAGCTGCCATGTGCTTCAAAAGAGAGGTTTATTGAGATTTTTTTTTTTTGTTAACATTTATATTGGCGTATTGCTGAATAACAATGTTATGATAGTTTCAAGTGGATAGCAAACAGCCTCAGCCATACATATGCAGGTATCTGCAAACTGCCCTCCCATCCATGCTGCCAAATAACATTGACTAGAGTTCCCTGGTGTGTACGTGTCAGTCCCAAAGGTTGGTTTCAGATAAGCAAGTGACCAGTGGTGAAGGAACAGGCATGTTACACAGAGGCCAGAACTGTTCTTAATTTATGAGAGTTTTCTTTTGGAACTGTTCCCTACTATTTCTTAAATGTATACATTTTAGAATGTTGTAACCATTTTAGATAAAAGCATATTCTTTCACATCACCTATATAATAGTATTATATAAAGATGTCATTTCAAGCCTTATTATCATTCAGAGCAGATTTTGAAATTGCTCAGTACAATAAGTCACTACAGAATCAACAGTGTGTTAGGATAAATTTTGTAAGGAGAGGGTGGCTTCTCTAAAGCTTTAGAATATTAAGTACTTATTCACTTGGTTCTGTCCATCAGTTTGAGTGCTGCTTTCATCAGTGAATTATCATCTCTTACTACTGTATTTTTATAAGTCACGCAATTCTCTAGCTTTTGCCACTCAGGAGAGAGTTGTAGAGTTTGCCTCATGCCCTGGAGAGTAGTAGTTTTTATTTTATTGCTTGTGAAGCATTTTTATGTATAACATCTCAGTTGATCCTCTTGGATTTTAAGGTAGATTGAGCAGATATTATCTTCATTTAACAGATGTTAAACTTGAGGCTAGCCTGTATGACTACTCATACATTTTCTTATAGTTCATTTAGTGAAAACTTTTCCAACAAGGAGAGAAACATCATGTTCTTTGCTCAGCGTCCTCGCAGATTCTCAATTCTGTGTATAGACAAGTGGAAGTCACTTCCTCGACATCTTGCAGTTGGTCAGTCGGTTTTATCATTCTTATTTATGACCAACTTTCTTTTTAAGATATAACATTAGTAAGGGAGGTGTCTTATTATCCATATACTTTTAAGGTAGATTTTATTAAATAAATATGCTATATTTATTATGGTATATTAGAGTTAGAAGGGGTGCTCCTAGGCCATTTAATCTAATATCCTTATTTTATATAAGAGGAATGTGAACCTTAGAGAGGTTTAATATCTTGTCCAGCAAGTCATAGTTCTGAGTGACAAAGCTGAGACTTAGATAATATGAGACAAATTCCAGTGCCTTTTCTATTGTAAAGAATATTAGAACATTGCCATTAGGACAAACTGTGGCTTCGTGACTAAAAGCCTAAGCTGCTTATCATGCCCTGTTGATAGACATTCTTTCCAGTGGATGTTGATGCCAACACACGTGACATATTTTGTGGATTATAGGGCTATGCTGTGTAAGAGAAAACTAAATTTATATATATATTTATTTTAATAACATAATGACTTTTAATTTTTTCGTGTTTTTGGAAATAATTTAAAATGTTTTCTCTGTAATGCTATTTCCTCTTTTTTATGCCTTTCCTGATAATTTTCTTTTTCTTTAAATACAATTTGAACATGTTTGATGACTTGTAGGAATTAATCCCAGGAGTTGATTTTATGGTAGTATTCTTGTTGCTGTTATATTAAGTTTTAAGCTTTTGTATTAAAAAAAAAAAAATGGAAGAGGATTTGTTTCTTAGATATAGAACCAAAGAAGTAAATCATGTAGACTGTTGGCTTTATCAAGCAATGATTGTATATCTCTACCCTTGTGTCACTATTGCTTGGTACATGCTTGGCAGGTAGTAGGGACTCAAGTAGGCACTCACATTATTTCCATGTGTTAACTGATTTTTCTCAACAGTTAATTTTCAAAAGATTTTGCTTTGTTATCTATTTAACAAGGAAATACTAAAATATACTTTGAAGCAAGTAACACTTGGTACTATTCTAAGCAGTGATTGTATATCTCTACCCTTGTGTCACTATTGCTTGGTACATGCTTGGCAGGTAGTAGGGACTCAAGTAGGCACTCACATTATTTCCATGTGTTAACTGATTTTTCTCAACAGTTAATTTTCAAAAGATTTTGCTTTGTTATCTATTTAACAAGGAAATACTAAAATATACTTTGAAGCAAGTAACACTTGGTACTATTCAGCATTTTATATTGATACATTTTAAAATGTTTGGAATTTGAAGGAAGACATGAAAACTATAAATGCTGCCGCTGCTGCCAAGTTGCCTCAGTCGTGTCCGACTCTGTGCGACCCCACAGATGGCAGCCCACTGGGCTCTGCCATCCCTGGGATTCTCCAGGCAAGAACACTGAAGTGGGTTGCCATTTCCTTCTCCAGTGCATGAAAGTGAAAAGTCAAAGTGAAATCGCTCAGTCGTGTCTGACTCAGCGACTCCATGGACTGCAGCCTACCAGGCTCCTCCGTCCATGGGATTTTCCAGGCAAGAGTACTGGAGTGGGGTGCCATTGCCTTCTCCGAAACTATAAATAGACAAGTAGTATGTGCTATCACTTTGACAGTCATTATGAAGACATTCTAATCTTCATGTATCTAATGGATTCAGCTGCCAGCAACTGCCTCAGCTTTCTGGATAAAATAATGGAATTAAGTGATCCAGATAAATGAAATTGCTTTGATCTCCCTAAATAACCTAGTCTGTTATTGGAAAGGACAAATCAGGCAAAGGTTAGCTGTGCTTTTGTACTGTTCACAGCTTAACTGCCACCATCCAGGCATTGACTTCCATCTGACATGACAAATGGTCACTCTCTGCCACTGAAATAGGGCAGAGGAACACCTGAAGTATGCAAGAATAAAGCATTTTTCTGTTACTGTTTGATTGTGTTCCCACCAAGTCTGTTTTGATTCTCCTGATAAGTTTTCTGTGGACTCAATAAATGCCTTGCAACAACATATATATGAAGTCAATAACTACTTTTATCATGAGTTTCTCACTTCTAAAAGAGAATGGTTTTCTGATAAAACAGTTCTAACCATCAGTAAAATCAGTTCAGTTCAGTCTCTCAGTCATGTCTGACTCTTTGTGACCCCATGGACTGCAGCACACCAGGCTTCCATTACCAGCTCTTGGAGCTTGCTCAAACTCACGTCCATCAACTTGGTGATGCCATCCAACTGTCTTATCCTCTATCGTCCCCTTCTTCTCCCCGCTTCAGTCTTTCCCAGCATCAGGGTTTTTTTCCCAGTGAGTCAGTTCTTTGCATCAGGTGGCCAGAGTATTGGAGTTTCAGCTTCAGCATCAGTCCTTCCAATGACTATTCAGGACTGATTTCCTTTATGATTGACTGGTTTGATTTTCTTGCTGTCCAAGGGACTCTCCAGAGTCTTCTCCAACACGACACTTCAAAAGCATCAGTTCTTCAGCACTCAGCTTTGTTTATGGTCCAACTCTCAAATACATACATGACTACTGGAAAAACCATAGCTTTGACTAGATGGACCTTTGTTGGCAAAGTAATGTCTCTGCTTTTTAATAAGCTGTCTAGGTTGGTCATAGCTTTTCTTCCAAGGAGCAAGCATCTTCTAATTTCATGGTTGTAGTCACCATCTGCAGTATTTTGGAGCACCCCAAAATAAAGTCTGTCACTCTTTCCATTGTTTGCCCATCTGTTTGCCATGAAGTGATGGGACCAGAGGCCATGATCTTAGTTTTTTGAATGTTGAGTTTTAACCCAGCTTTTGCACGCTCCTCTTTCACTTTCATCAAGAGGCTCTTCAGTTCTTCTTCGCTTTCTTCCATAAGCGTGGTGTCATCTGCGTATTTGAGGTTATTGATATTTCTCCCAGCAATCTTGATTCCAGCTTGTGCTTCTTCCAGCCGGTGTTTCTCATGATGTACTCTGCATAGAAGTTAAATAAACATGGTGATAGTATACAGCCTTGATGTATTCCTTTGCCAATGTATTCAGTAGAAAATATGGTAAGGATACTATGTTTGTCATTTTAATGAAAATTTCAAGTATAGAAGTAAATTTAGGTGTGGTATTTGGCTAGAAAATAAAATGACAAATTGACTTAGTTATGTAGATCCCAAGGAATGCAGTGAGTGTGTATGTGTGTGTATGATGAAATTTGTTATGTGAAAGTAAATGAAAAATGCATTATGATAACTTGATTTTGTGAAAATTGCAGAAACTTCTTTGTTTAATGAATTGTGTCAGATTCATTAATGTTAGATTATCTCAATCTGCTGGTCCAGTGAATCTTAATATTATATGTATGAAAAAAATCAACAATTCACATTATGCATAGTAACTAGGTGATCTTTTCCTTAAAGCTTAATACTTCTGTGGTTGGTGGGGACAACATTCTTTTTATTCGAGACTCCCTAATCATATTAGGAAGCCACCTCACTAATCTCCAGTATTATTTCTTCCTTTTTTTTTTTTAAGTTTAAAACCATTATATTGTGAAAAAATAGACATAAAATTGACAGTTTGAACCATTTTTAAGTGTACAATTCAGTTGTATTAAGTACATTCACATTGCTGTGCAGCCGTCATCACTATCCATCCCCAGAATGGCTTCATCATCCAAATTGTAGCATCTGTTTTCATCTTATTTTCCTTCCAGTTTTGTATATGTAATTGACATAGAGCATTGTGTAATGATTTGACTTATATACATCATAAAATGATTACCACAGTAAATTTAGTGAACATCTCTCATCTTACACAGATACAAAATATAAGGAAAAGAACAAATTTTTTTTTCTTCTGATGAGAAACTCCCAGGATCCAATCTCTTAACTTTCATAAACAATATAGAACAGTTAATTATCATATTGTCCATTACATCCCTAGTACTTACTTATAACTGGAAATTTGTACTTTCCCATCTTCCTTCGTCCTCAGTTCTGGTAACCACGGATCTGATCTCTTTTTCTGTGAGTTTGTTTGGAAAGTATAACATTATTGGGAAGTATAAAGTACTGGGAAGTATCAAGACTATAAAACTGTTTCTGTTCCGGGTGCAGAGTACAGTGATTTGATGCTTCTCTACATTTCAATATGATCTCCATGGTAAGTTTAGTTACCGTCTGTCATGCAAGACATTAGTTAATATCTGTCATGCAAGATATTACAGTATTACTGACCATATTTCCCATGCTGTACATTTCATACCTGTGACTGATTTATTTTGTAACTTAGAGTTTGTATGCTTTCATATCTCTCACCTATTTCCCTCCCTCCTCACCACCCTCCACCCCCGAAACCATCTGTTTGTTTCTTGTGTCTATGACTGTGCTTGTTTTGTAAGTTTGTTCATTTGTTTTGTTTTTTAGATTCCACATGTAAGTGAAAGTATACAGAATTTGTCTTTGTCTTATTTTACTTAGCATAGTACCCTCTAGGCTCATCCATTTGGTCACAGGTGACAAGATTTCAGTATGAACACTGATTCAGTCTTGGGATATTGTATTTGTCCATATATTCTAAGTTATCCATTTTATTGGCATTTAAGTTGTTCATGGTAATCTCTTATCATTTGTATTTCCATGGTGTTAAGTATAACATCTCCACTTCATTTCTAATTTTTTTTTAATTTGAGCCCTCCCTCTTTTTTTCTTGATGAGACTTGCTGAAGTTTTATCAATTTTTTTTTTTATCTTTTAAAAGAACCAGCTTGTATTTTAATTGATTTTTAAAATCATTTTTAGTCTCTTTTATTTAGTTCTCCTATTTTCTTTATGATTTCTTTTCAGCTAATTTTTGAGTTTTTTCTTTCTCTAGTTCCTTTAGGTGTAATATTAGGTTGTTTATTTGAGATTTTTCCTGAGATAGGTTTCTATTGCTATAAACTTCCCTCTTAGAACTGCTTTTGCTGCAACTATAAATTATGGATCATTGTGTTTTTTTATTTCATTTGTCTCCGGATATTTTTTACTTTGGGATTTTTTTTCAGTGACCCATTAGTTGTTCTATACATTTGTGCAGTTTTTTTCTATATATTTTTGGGTTTTTTGCACAGTTTTTTCCCTTGTAGTTGATTCCTGGTCTCAGCATGAAGTTTCTTGATATGATTTCAGTCTTCTTAAATTCATGGAGTCTTCTCTACCACAAAACAACCACTTGTTATGTGGTTTGTGAATGTTCCATGTGCACTTGAAAAGAAGTGTATTCTGATGCTTTTGGATGTAATATTCTATGTATGTTAAGACCATTTGGTTTAAGGCCAGTGTTTCCTTATACATTTTCTCTCTGAATGATATGTTCATTGATGTAGGTGGGATGTTTAAGTCCCCTACTGTTATTGTCCATTTCTTTGTTTGTTTGTTAATATTTACTTTATGCATTTAGGTCTATCTGTTGAGTGCATTTATATTTACAATTGTTATAGCTTCTTGGATTGATCTCTTTATTAGGTAATGTCCTACTTTGTCTTTTGTTAAAGACAGTGGTTGAAAGTCTGTTTTGTCTGATATGAGTCTACTACTTAGGTTCTTTTTGTAAATTTCTCTTTGTGTGGAATACCTTCCTCCATCCCTTCACTTTCAGTCTGTTTTCCTTTAGATCTTGATTGAGTCTCTTGAGCAGCATATACAAGGTCTTGTTTTTGTTTCCATTGAGCTACTCTGTGTCTTTTGATTATAGCACTCTATGTCTATATATGTTTAAAGTAATTGTTGATAGGTATGTATTCATTGACATTTTTGAAATTGTTTTCAGGTTTATTTTGTAGTTTTGTTTTTGTTATTCTTGTTTTCTACTTTGGCTCTCTTTCCTTGTGATTTGATAACTTTAGTATTATGTTTAGATTCCTTTCAGTTTTTTTGTGTTTGTGTCTGTTAAAGAGTTTTTAGTTTGTGGTTTCGATAGCAATCTGTCTATGGCTGTTTTAAGTCGATGTGATGTCCTCTTTGAATGTATTTTAACAATCCTGCATTTTTATTCCCCTTCTATGTTAAATGTTTTTGACATCATATTCTAGATCATTTGATTTTTATATTTCTCAACTGCTTATTCTGTCTATGGACGATATTACTAATTGTGCCTTTTAATCTTTCTACTGGCTTTATTAGTGGTTGGTCTCCCACCTTTACAGTGTATTTGCTTTTACCAGTGAGATTTTTCCTTCCCTAACTTTCATATTTTTAGGTGAGGCTTTTTGTTTTTTGGTTAGAGAAGTCCATTTTCATTTCTTGTGGAGCTAGTTTCATGGTACTGAACCTTTTAGCATTTGCTTGTCTGGAAAACTTTTTATCTTTCTTCAAACCTGAATGATAGCTTTGCTGAGTAGAGTGTTTTTGGTTGTAGATTTTTTTTTTCCTTTCATCATTTTAAATGTATCATGACATTCCCTTCTGTTTTGCAGGCTTTCTACTGAAAAGTCAACTTATGATCTTATGTACATTCCCATGTATGTAACTATTTACTTTTCCCTAGCTGCTCTTGGTACTGTGTCTTTAATTTTAGCATTATAATTACACTGTTTTTTGGTGTGGTCCACTTGGGTAGATTCTGTTTGGGGCTCCTATCTTTCTACTGGCTTTATTAGTGGTTGGTCTCCCACCTTTACAGTGTATTTGCTTTTACCAGTGAGATTTTTCCTTCCCTAACTTTCATATTTTTAGGTGAGGCTTTTTGTTTTTTGGTTAGAGAAGTCCATTTTCATTTCTTGTGGAGCTAGTTTCATGGTACTGAACCTTTTAGCATTTGCTTGTCTGGAAAACTTTTTATCTTTCTTCAAACCTGAATGATAGCTTTGCTGAGTAGAGTGTTTTTGGTTGTAGATTTTTTTTTTCCTTTCATCATTTTAAATGTATCATGACATTCCCTTCTGTTTTGCAGGCTTTCTACTGAAAAGTCAACTTATGATCTTATGTACATTCCCATGTATGTAACTATTTACTTTTCCCTAGCTGCTCTTGGTACTGTGTCTTTAATTTTAGCATTATAATTACACTGTTTTTTGGTGTGGTCCACTTGGGTAGATTCTGTTTGGGGCTCCTCTCTGTGCTTCCTGAACCTGGATGACTGTTTCCCTTCCCAGGTTAGGAAAGTTTTCAGCCACCTTGTCTTCTAATATGTTCTCTGCAGCTCACTTCTTTTTGAACTCCCATAATGCAAATGTTAGTGTGCCTGATGTTGTCTCAAAAGTATCTTAAACTGTCCTCATTTTTAAAATTCTTTCTGTTCAGCTTGAATGATTTCTACTACTGTCTCTCATCTTGCTGTTCCAGTCATCTATATCATCTGATTCCTTCCAGTATGTTTTTTATTTCACTTAGTTGCAGTCTTCTGTCTTTGTATTTTCTAACTCTTTTTGAAACTTCTCGCTGTGTTTTGCCATTCTTCTCCCAAGTTCTTTGTGCATTTTTGTGATTGTTATGTTAAACTCTTTACTGGGTGGGTTCCTTAGCTCCACTTCCCTTAGTTCTTCTGGTGTTTTATCTTCCTCCTTTGTTTGAAACATATTGCTCTGTCTCCTCATTTTGCCTAACTTGCTGTTTTTATTTTTGTTTATTTGGTAGGCTGGTTACATTTCTTGATCTTGTTGGAGCGGTCTTTTGTAGGAAAGGTTCCCTGCCTCCCAGCAGCTCACTACTCTAGTCACCAGAGCCTTATGTTTCAGGAGTGCCCCCATGTGGCCTCATAGGCCCTTCTGATATGGTGAGCTGATTGCTATGAGTGGTCTAGTTGGCACTGATGGTCCCTGGTCCAGTTGATTGCTAGGCTTGGCCTTTGTGGATGCTGACTGCTGCTGGTGGTAGGCCCAGGTTATGAGGTGGCTGTACCCTGGGCTTACAAGGCTAGTGCTGGTCCACTGGTGGGCAGAGCTGGATAGATCCTGATGCGGCTGGCTGAAGGGTTTTCACAGATGGTGTCAGCCCACAGATCTGCACCTTTGGGGCCAAGGGAGTCCAGTGGCTGATGCCTGCCCATTGGTGGGTCAGGCCAGGTCCTGGAGTTAGTGCCAGCCCTCTGGTGGGTGGAACTGGGTCTTGGGTTCTCTGGTGATAGGGCTGGGTCCGTGGTAGGCTGGGGGAATCAAGGCACCCGGTGGTCTCTGTCAGCCTGCTGTTGGGTGAAGCTGTGTCCCTGCAGTTAGCTGCTTGGCCTGTGGGTCCCTGGGACTGTAACACACTGTAACAGGTGGGCAGGGCTGGGTCCTGGCACTAATAAGCTAGAGGTAGGACTCCATAATGTTTCTTGCCAGCATTAGCATTCCTCCTGGTAGAGGGAGCTCTAAAATATGGTTGCCACTGAGTCCCGATTGTCTGGTTCTCTCTGGGAGGCTCTCCAAGATGAGCATGTGTGCCTGCCCAAGACAGTTTAAAATGACTGCTGCTGTCCTGTGTTTTGGAGCATGCAAATTTTGTGTGAGTCCTTTAACAATGGAGTCTCTGTTTCCTACAGCCCTCAGGTCCCTTGAAAGCTACCCCTCAGCCTTCAAAGTTAAACATTCTTGGCTTTCATCTTCCCATTGCAGGACTCTCTGGATTGAGGAGTCCAGTGTGGGGCTTGGACCCCTTGCTCTGACTCGATGGACGTGAGTCTGAGTGAACTGCGGGAGATGGTGATGAACAGGGAGGCCTGGCGTGCTGCGATTCATGGGGTAACAAAGAGTCAGACACGACTGAGTGACTGAACTAAACTGAACTGAACTGAAGTCAAGTTTCTATCAGCATAAAATAGACCATTGTATGTTTTATGTAAGCTATATGGTAACTATAAATTTAAACCATGATAAATTCACAAAAGATAAAGAGAAGAGAATCAGCATATCACAGGGAAAATCAGCATCCATAAAAGTAGGCAGCTAGAGGAAAAAAGGAACAATGGACATATGTAAAAGCCATAACGTAATTAATAAGGTGGCATTAGTAAGTCACTACATATCTAAAATTATTCTAAATGTAAATGAATTGAAATCTCCAATCAAAAGATCCAAGTGGCTGGATGAATTTAGGGAAAAAAAAGACCCTCGAGTCTCTGCCTTCATCCCAGCCCTCTAGGTCATCACAGAGCACTGAGCAGAGTACCTTATGCAATACAGCTTCTTCCTGTTAGCTGTCTATTTTAAATATGGTAGTGTACATATCATGCTACTGTCTCAATTCTTCCCACGTTCTCCTTCCCCCACTATGTACACAAGTCCAGTCTCTACATCTACAACTCTATTTCTGCCCTGCAAATAGGTTTATTAGTAACATTTTTCTAGATCCCATATATACATTAACATATAATTTTTTTCTCTTTTTGGCTAATTTCACTATGTATAACAGGATCTAGGGTCATCCATCTCATTTCAGCTCAAGAGGAAGTGGATATATGCATACTTAGACCTGATTCACATTGTATAGCAGAAAACAATACAACAAGCAATTATCCTCCAATTAAAAATAAAAAAATAAGACCCAATAATATTTTGCCTTAAAACTTCAGTTTTAAGGACACACAGGAACTGAAAGTGAGGGGATGGCAAAATATATTCCATACAAATACAGTACAAAAGACAATGTGGGGCTTCCCTGGTGGCTCAGAGGTTAAAGCCTCTGTCTGCAATGTGGGAGATCTGGGTTCAATCCTTGGGTCAGGAAGATCCCCTGGAGAAGAAAATGTCAACCCATTCCAGTATTCTTGCCTGGAGAATCCCATGGACGGAGGAGCCTGGTGGGCTACAGTCCATGGGGTCGCAAAGAGTCGGACACGACTGAGCGACTTCACTTTCACTTTCATACTTCAGTTCAGTCGCTCAGTCGTGTCCGACTCTTTGCGACCCCATGAATCGCAGCACGCCAGGCCTCCCTGTTCATCACCATCTCTCGGAGTTCACTCAGACTCACATCCATCGAGTCAGTGATGCCATCCAGCCATCTCATCCTCGGTCGTCCCCTTCTCCTCCTGCCCCCAATCCCTCCCAGCATCAGAGTCTTTTCCAATGAGTCAACTCTTCGCATGAGGTGGCCAAAGTACTGG
>SJYT01014946.1:0-14300 GCA_006410635.1 Cephalophus harveyi | reverse complement strand
ATAGTTATATAACAATTCTCCTAGAATTAGACAAGAATGAAAAACTCTTAAAAGATAATTTTCAATAATGCCAAAGATCTAGTAAAAGTGGAATTAGCCAATATACAGACACAAAGTAAACCAATTTTATTAGAAACTACCAAAAATCTTAAAAAATAAAAAAACTTCATTCCCTTATTCCCATATTCTGGGATTCCATTTTAGGGATGTAAAGTTAAATGGGGAAAACATTTAAGGACAATGAAATTTGACAGAGTATTTTTGCTGACTGCTTCTGAAAAAGTATACTAGCATTGCAATAGTAATGAAAATTATTTCCTCTGAACCATTTTTTAACCTTCCCTCCTCCCCAACTCCATTTGAAAGCCTTAAAACAGATCAGTGGTATCTCTTTAAAAAGTATGCAAGTAAAATATTTTGCAGCACTTATCTAAGAGTTAGGATACCAAAAGCACACCACATTTATTTTCTATAAGTAATTTTCAAATAGGAATCACCTTTTAGAAGATGTTCCATAGAAAAGAATAGAGGGCATTTAACTTGATTGGCTTCTCCCTTCTGAAACTGCAATACATTCAGACC
Source organism: Cephalophus harveyi (assembly GCA_006410635.1). NCBI lineage: Eukaryota > Metazoa > Chordata > Mammalia > Artiodactyla > Bovidae > Cephalophus > Cephalophus harveyi. The sequence continues at coordinate 13,718 of SJYT01014946.1, read as the reverse complement.
CCAGACGACTGAAGTTCCTTCAAGGCCTATATCATATATTTATTCCAAGAGAAAGAGTAAGGTGATACATGTGCCTACAGCAAATCAAATTCCAGTCTTAGTACAAAGTAAAAGTATATCCTGCCATACTCAACACTTCCTATTCTCTTTAAAATGTATACCTACAAATGTATACCTGCAACTTCAATATATTCATACTTCTACTTTCCATCAGTTCAGTTCAGTCACTCAATCATGTCCGACTCTTTGCGACCCCATGAACCGCAGTACAACAGGGTTCCTTGTCCATCACCAATTCCCAGAGTCCACCCAAACCCATGTCCATTGTGTCGGTGGTGCCATCCAGCCATCTCATCCTCTGTCATCCCCTTCTCCTCCTGCCCCCAATCCCTCCCAGCATCAGAGTCTTTTCCAATGAGTCAACTCTTCGCATGAGGTGGCCAAAGTACTGGAGTTTCAGCTTTANCATCCAGCCATCTCATCCTCTGTCATCCCCTTCTCCTCCTGCCCCCAATCCCTCCCAGCATCAGAGTCTTTTCCAATGAGTCAACTCTTCGCATGAGGTGGCCAAAGTACTGGAGTTTCAGCTTTAGCATCATTCCCTCCAAAGAAATCCCAGGGCTGATATCCTTAAAAATGGACTGATGGGATCTCCTTGCAGTCCAGGGGACTCTCAAGAGTCTTCTCCAACACCACAGTGCAAAAGCATCAATTCTTCGGTGCTCAGCTTTCTTCACAGTCCAACTCTCACATCCATACATGACTACTGGAAAAACCATGGCCTTGACTAGATGGACCTTTGTTGGCAAAGTAATGTCTCTGCTTTTGAATATGCTATCTAGGTTGGTCATAACTTTCCTTCCAAGGAGTAAGTCTTTAATTTCATGTCTGCAATCACCATCTGCAGTGATTTTGGAGCCCCCCAAAATAAAGTCTGACACTGTTTCCACTGTTTCCCCATCTATTTCCCATGAAGTGATGGGACTAGATGCCATGATCTTCGTTTTCTGAATGTTGAGCTTTAAGCCAACATTTTCACTCTTCTCTTTCACTTTCATCAAGAGGCTCTTTAGTTCTTCTTCACTTTCTGCCATAAGGGTGGTGTCATCTGCATGTCTGAGGTTATTATTTCTCCCAACAATCTTGACTCCAGCTTGTGCTTCCTCAAACCCAGCGTTTCTCATGATGTACTCTGCATATAAGTTGAATACGCAGGGTGACAATATACAGCCTTGACATACTCCTTTTCCTATTTGGAACCAGTCTGTTGTTCCATGTCCAGTTCTAACTGTTTCTTCCTCCATCCATGGGATTCTCTAGGCAAGAATACTGGAGTGGGTTGTCATTTCCTTCTCCAGGGGATCTTCCCAACCCAGGGATCAAACCCAGGTCTCCCACATTGCAGGTAGATGCTTTAACCTCTGCACCATCAGGGAAGCCCTATTCTGCATACAGGTCTCTCAAAAGGTCTAGTATTCCCATCTCTTTCAAAATTTCCAGTTTATTGTGATCCACAGGCTTTGGCATAGTCAATAAAGTAGAAATAGATGTTTTTCTGGACTCTCTTGCTTTTATGATCAGCCAGCAGATGTTTGCAATTTGATCTATAGTTCCTCTGCCTTTTCTAAAACCAGCTTGAACATATGGAAGTTCACAGTTCGTGTATTGCTGAAGCCTGGCTTGGAGAATTTTGAGCATTACTTTACTAGCGTGTGAGATGAGTGCAATTGTGCAGTAGTTTCAGCTTTCTTTGGCATTGCCTTTTTTGGGGATTGGAATGAAAACTGACCTTTTCCAGTCCTGTGGACAGTGCTGAGCTTTCCAAATTTGCTGACATATTGAGTGCATCACTTTCACAGCATCAACCTTTAGAATGTGAAATAGTTCAACTGGGATTCCATCACCTACACTAGCTTTGTTCATAGTGATGCTTCCTAAGGCCCACTTGACTTCACATTCCAGGATGTCTGGCTCTAGATGAATGATCACACCATTGTGATTATCTGGGTTGTGATTATCTTTTTTGTACAGTTCTTTTTTGTATTCTTGCCACCTCTCCTTAATGTCTTCTGCTTCTGTTAGGTCCATACCATTTCTGTCCTTTATTGAGCCCATCTTTGCATGAAATGTTCCCTTGGTATCTCTAATTTTCTTGACGAGATCTCTAGTCTTTCCCATTCTATTGTTTTCTTCTATTTCTTTGCATTGATCACTGAGGAAGGCTTTCTTAAATCTCCTTGCTATTCTTTGGAACTCTGCATTCAGATGCTTATATCTTTCCTTTTCTCCTTTGCTTTTCACTTCTCTTATTTTCACAGCTATTTGTAAGGCCTCCTCAGACAATCATTTTGTCTTTTTGCATTTCTTTTTCTTGGGGATGGTCTTGATCCCTGTCTCCTGTACAATATCACAAACCTCTGTCTATAGTTCATCAGGCACTCTGTCTATCAGATCTAGTCCCTTAAATCTATTTCTCACTTCCACTGTATAATCATAAGGGATTTGATTTAGGTCATACCTGAATGGTCTAGTGATTTTCCCCCATTGTCTTCAATTTCAATCTGAATTGGGCAATAAGGAGGTCATGATCTGAGCCACAACCAGCTTCTGGTCTTGTTTTTGCTCACTGACTATATAGAGCTTCCCCAACTTCGGCTGCAAAAAATATAATCAATCTGATTTTGGCATCAACCATCTGGTTATATCCATTTATAGAGTCTTCTCTTCTGTTGTTGGAAGAGGGTGTTTGCTATGACCAGTGCATTCTCTTGGCAGAACTCTATTAGCTTTTGCCCTGCTTCATTCTGTACTCCAAGGCCAAATTTGCCTGTTACTCCAGGTGTTTCTTGACTTCCTACTTTAGCATTCCAGTCCCCTATAATGATGAGGACATCTTTTTTGGGTGTTAGTTCTAAAAGGTCTTGTAGGTCTTCATAGAATTGTTCAACTTCTGCTTCTTCAGCATTACTTGTCGGGGCATAGACTTGTATTACCGTAATATTGAATGGCTTGCCTTGGAAACGAACAGAGATCATTCTGTTGTTTCTGAGATTGCATCCAAGTACTGCATTTCAGACTCTTTTGTTGACCATGATGGCTCCTCCATTTCTTCTGAGGGATTCCTGCCCACAGTAGTAGATATAATGGTCATCTGAGTTAAATTCACCCATTCCAATCCATCTTAGTTCGCTGATTCCTAGAATGTTCATGTTCACTCTTGTCATCTCCTGTTTGACCATTTCCAATTTGCCTTGATTTATGGACCTGACATTCCAGGTTCCTATGCAATATTGCTCTTTACAGCATCAAACCTTGCTTCTATCACCAGTCACATCCACAACTGGGTGTTGTTTTTGCTTTGGCTCCATCCCTTCATTCTTTCTGGAGTTATTTCTCCACTGATCTCCAGTAGCTTATTGGGCACCTACCCAGCTGGGGAGTTCATCTTTCAGTGTCTTATCTTTTTGCCTTTTCATAATGTTCATGGGGTTCTCAAGGCATGAATACTGAAGTGGTTTGCCATTCCCTTCTCCAGTGGACCACATTCTGTCAGACCTCTTCGCCATGACCCGTCTGTCTTGGGTGGCCCCACACGGCATGGCTTAGTTTCATTGAGTTAGACAAGGCTGTGGTCCATGTGATCAGATTGGCTAGTTGTCTGTGATTGTGGTTTCAGTTTGTCTGCTCTCTGATGCCCTCTCTCAGTGCCTACCATCTTACTTGGTTTTCTTTTACCTTGGATGTTGGGTATCTCTTCATGGCTCTTCCAGCAAAGTGCAGCTGCTGCTCCTTACCTTGGACGTGGGGTAGCTACTTTCGATAGCCAACAGATATGTAAACAATCTATTATGCTAATTGAATTGTCTCAACATCCTAAACTGGGCTTTTCATAGAAAGCAGCATATTGTTGTTCGTTGCTAAGTTGTCTCTGACTCTGAGATCCCATGGATTGCAGCACACCAGGCTTCCATAACCAGCACTATCTCCTGGAGTGTGCTCAAGTTCATGTCCATTGAGTTGATGATGCTATCTAACAATCTCATCCTCTGCTTTTGATCATTTTTTTCCTCTAATGATATTTTTTAAGCTAGGTAGATTGTCCTGAGGTTGGAGAGGTGTTTTGAAAATAATAGTCTTTCACTTATTTATTTTAAAGAAAAGGTCATCTACTAATATCTACTAGTTAAAATTTTTCAAATATAAGTTATTATTTCCATACTCTATGGTGCATAACCCAAATCTTGAGCCAATCTCTAATTCCTGTTTTGGAAAATATTGAGCCTAACTGAAAATTCAACAAATAAAAGACAAATAACTTTCATATGGACAGAAATGAAAGGCAAACTCCCCTGAGTGTAATTTTGTTTGTAACTCTTTAAAATCTAAAGAACCCAAAACTAATTGCAATATATTTACACAGAAGTCTCACCTCAAACTCCCACCAAAATGTTTAGTTTTGCATTCTTTGCTATTCAATTATAATACTACATAGAATTGAAACAACGGTGGCATATTCCAATGATATCAGAGAGAGGTGGTCTAAAAGGCCTTGCTATTCATGTGCTTCTATAAAACCAGCATTAACAGTACCTGGAAACATGTTAATAAATTCAGATCTTAGATCTCACTTCAGATCCACTGATGGAGAATTTTTTACAAAGATTTCCCATGTGACTTATCCATATATTAAATCTGTAAATATTCCACTAGATGGTTGGTTTTACATTCCACTAGATGGCTGATTTTCTTCCTCAGTTGCACAATAGTATCATCTGGAGAGCTTTATTTCAAAAGATACGTTATTCTCACTCCTTAGTCAACTTGCTTAATTTAGGGAGGGCAAAAACCATGCAGTTAAAAAAAAGGGGAACCTTTTTTTAAAAACTTTTTTTAAAAGTAAAGTCAGAAAGTGAAGATTTAAATAGTAGTTTGTTCACTTACTCTGCTTCAAAATACTTTCAAAACATAGATACTCTAAGAACTTTATTTCCCTCAGGGAATTACAGTGATAAGTAATATGCATGAGCATATTAATAAACTGTAAAATACTAAACTAAGTTACTCTTAATAACTGACAGTATAAAATCAAATAAATTAGCATTTTTAAGAAATTAAAATTTGCTATCTCCAAAATAATAATATTCAGAGTATGTATGTGAGTCAACTGAGTTTGAAATAACAAATGTTTATTAAGATGCAAATAGTTCTTCCCTGACTCAGAACTTGTACATCATAATCTCAGGAAATAGGATTCAGGAGTTTGTATTTTTAATAAATTACCAATGTAATTATTGTGTCTCTCTTATCCCCTGACTTATGAACTAGAAGAGGAATTTGAAAAGCTAAACTCACAACTATAAACACACTGTAGCTAGTACTGACATGCTTATTGGCCTTCCTGCAATGATCTCTTACTTCATATGATAATACTGTATAGATTCCTTAAACCCACGTCTCTTCTGAATTATTCCAGGCACAAAATAAAATGGAAAGAACCAACTGGACAGACATTGAGTTCACTTTACAGGGACTTTCTAAGTATCCAAGAGCCGAAAAACTCCTATTCATGATGTTCTTGGTGATGTACATGGTGATCCTCCTTGGGAACAGCACTTTGATCATCCTCACTTTCCTGGATTCCCGCCTTCACACCCCTATGTACTTCTTTCTCAGTAACCTTTCCTTTCTTGACATTTTGTACACATCCTCCTTTATCCCCTCAACAATGATACACTTTCTATCAGAGAAAAAAAACATCTCCTTCACTAGATGTGTTCTTCAGATGTCTGTCTCCTTCACCATGGCATGCACAGAGTGTGTACTTCTAGCAGTGATGGCCTATGACCGTTACGTAGCCATATGCATCCCTTTGAGATACCCTATCATCATGAGCAAGGCACTTTGTATTCAGATGGCAGCTCTCTCATGGGGATTGGGCTTTCTCAACTCATTGACACAAACAATTCTTGCAGTACGGTTGCCCTTTTGTGGGAAAAATGTCATCAATCATTTTGTTTGTGAAATATTGGCCTTTCTCAAGCTAGCTTGCACAGATATTTCCTTGAATGAGATTACTCTAATGTTAGGCAATGTAATATTTTTGTTTGTTCCATTACTGTTGATTTCCATCTCCTACATTTTCATCCTTTCTACTGTACTAAGAATCAATTCAGCTGGAGGAAGAAAAAAGGCTTTTTCCACCTGCTCAGCCCACATTACAGTGGTGACTATGTTTTATGGGTCAATCCTCTTTATGTATATAAAGCCAAAGTCCAAAGATACTGCTTCTGACAAACTGATTGCTCTGTGCTATGGAGTAGTCACACCGATGCTCAATCCTATCATCTATAGCCTGAGAAATACAGAGGTGCATGATGCTATGAAAAAACTGAGAGCTAGACAGTTTTGGAAGAAAGGATGAGGAAATTACATCTTTGAGCTTTTGCACAAAAGAAGCTCATATAGTGGAGATAAGTTTTTCAATATAAATGGAAGAATGGAAATAAAGGATATATGTAAAATTACAGAATTTAAGTGTTAAAAAGAAATTTCACAGTAATAATCTACCTTTATCATTTATGAAAATAACATAAAAATGTAGGGACAACTAGTGTTAGAAGTGGGAGTAAACTTTTAGAAACAAAACTGAAATAAAGCTTTTAAAAAAAAAATCCAGAGCACATGTCTACTTAACATATAAAATGTATATTTTCACTCCCCTTTTTGAGGAAACTATTTGATTTCATGTTTTTTGTTTATTTTTGGTTTCTGTTTTACCCAGAGACTTTATCTGGTCCCAACCAAGTCCTTCTGGTATATATTTTTTTCTTCCCCTCACTGTTTTTCTCCCATCTGCTCTGCATGCACTATGCTGCATTCACTATATAGTTAACCAAATATATCATGTTTTTTCATCCCTAAGGACAACATTGTATGTCACTTTACCCCCATTATGGTAGATCTTCTAAGGTGACATCATAGTCACCTAATTAAAGACACTTTGTTATATCTTCTGAAAATCCTTCCAAAATTTACCTAAAGTAAAACACTATTTACAATAGCCAAGATATGAAGGCAACTTATATGTCCACCAGCAGATGAAGGGATAAAGATGTGGTATACACAAACACACACACAAACACACACATCTGGGGCCTCCCTGGTGACTCAGATGGTAAAGAATCTGCCTGCAATGCAAGAAGCCTAGGTTTGATCCCTGGGTTGAGAAGATTCCCTAGAGAATGGAATGGCTACCAACTTCAGTATTCTGGCCTGAAAAATTCCAGACAGAAGAGCCTGGTGGGCCATAGTCCATGGGTGTACAGAGTGGGACATGACTGAGTGACTTACAGTTTCATATATTAGAAGATGTGCATGTACATTATTATTCTGAGAGGTAAGAGTAATTGACAAAAGTGGTTCCACAATTAATTTCTTGTGAGCTATAACTTCTTTCCAAAATGCATTTTTAGAAACATCACACATACATTTGCTTTTTATAGTTTCATATATTAAAATTTATTGACTATAAGGACATATTGAAATTAGAATTCTACTTGTGATCAAATAAAATATTACCACTTTGTAAGAAAAAATGGAAAGATACTAGCATAGGGACAGTGAAATGACAGAAGGTAATGTGAATCAAAAGATTTAGGAGCAAAATTACATACAGGGGATGAAATAACAAGTAAATATATAAGGTATAGTGAGAGCCAGATTTCTACTAGTGGAGGCATAAATTACACAAAAAGAGGAAAAACTAGAATAAGCTCTGTGGTATTGGATTAGAATTAGAGACAATGTGAGCTCACTGCCTTCAATATATACATATAGAGAGTAATATACATATAGAAAGATAGAAAGATTGATATAGGTACATATTTAGAAATCAACAATGGATGTAAATGTTTGTAAATGTACGTATATTTATATGCACACATGTACATAAAAAAAGTACATTTATTCCCCAAATATGCCCACTGAGAGGGCTTGGGATCAGTGATACATTAATAGTAACTGTACATCTATTGCCAGATTTTGATTTCTAGGGTAATACTTTTCCACTAAAGAGGAACCAAGGCTAATGCCAAGAATGGTGCTGGCAAAAATCTTAACCTTGGTGTGGTTTTCTTCCTGTTTCTCATTCTTCTGATTATTCATATTCTTGTGAATATATATTTATTTTTCATCAAATTTAGAAAATTTCCATCCACTATTTCTATAAATACGTTTTTGCCAATGCATTTGCTTTTCTGTACTCCAATTATATCAAACTACTTAAAAGCCTTCTCACCCAATCTGTTCACTTTTTCAGTCATTTTATCTTTGTTTCATTCACTTTATTTTAGAGTTACTACTGTATACCTGTGGCCAATTCATGTTGATGTATGGCAAAAACCATCACAATATTGTAAAATAATTATCCCGAATTTATGAAAATATGCTCAACATCACTCATCAGAGAAATACAAATCAAAACCACAATGAGGTACCATTTCATGCCAGTCAGAATGGCTGCTATCCAAAAGTCTACAATCAGTAAATGCTGGAGAGGATGCAGTGAAAAAGGAACCTTCTTACACTGTTGGTGGGAATGCAAACTAGTACAGCCACTGTGGAGAACAGTGTGGAGATTCCTTAAAAAACTGGAAATAGAATTGCCATATGACCCAGCAATCCCACTGCTGGGCATAAACACCAAGGAAACCAGAATTGAAAGGGACACATTGTACCCCAATGTTCATCGCAGCACTGTTTACAATAGCCAGGATATGGAAGCAACCTAGATGTCCATCAGCAGATGAATGGATAAGAAAGCTGTGGTACATAAACACAAAGGAATATTACTCAGCTATTAAAAAGAATGCATTTGAATCAGTGGATGCATTTGAATGAGGTGGATGAAATTGGAGCCTATTATACAGAGTGAAGTAAGTCAGAAAGAAAAACACCAATACAGTATATTAAGGCATATAATGGAATTTAGAAAGATGGTAATGATGACCCTATATGCGAGACAGGAAAAGAGACACAGATGTAAAGAATAGACTTTTAGACTCTGTGGGCGAAGGCAAGGGTGGGATGATTTGAGAGAATAGCATTGAAACATGTATATTACCATATGTAAAATAGATCACCAGTCCAGGTTCAATGCACGAGACAGGGTGCTCAGGGCTGGTGCACTGGGATGACCCTGAGGGATGGGATAGGGAGGGAGGTGGGAGAAGGGTTTAGGATGAGGAACACATGTACACCCATGGCTGATTCATGTCAATGAATGGCAAAAACCACTGCAATATTGTAAAGTAATTAGCCCCCAATTAAAATAATTAATTAAAAATAAATAAATGAACTTTAAAAAACAAAGTTACTATTGCTCTGATTTCAAGTTTTCATTCCTTCAGCAGTGTCCAATTATTTTGATCCCGCCCAAAGTATGGGACGGGGGAGCCTGGTGGGCTGCCGTCTGTGGGGTCGCACAGAGTCAGACACGACTGAAGTGACTTAGTAGTAGTAGTAGTAAAGTATGGTAGATATATTTGTATTAGATATAGCCTTCATTCCTAGATCTAATTAATTATCTTTTTAAGACATGTGCTATATCTTTAAATATCATCTTTTGTATCTCAAATGACATGCTAGAGTTTTTCTCTACCTTTTTAACTATATGAAATATAGTCAGAATAACTTTTAAATGTTGTATCCAGTAATTATATCAGTGCTATGTTTGTGGTTTTTTAAACATCTACTTTCTTTTTTCAGCTTTATTAAGTATTTAGGTAAACTCTGGGAGTTGGTGATGGACAGGGAGGCCTGGCATGCTGCAGTCCATGGGGTCACAAAGAGTCGGACATGACTGAAAGACTGAACTGAACAACTAAAAAGTACAACTATTTAGGTTGTACAAAGTGGCTTTTTTTAGGTTTATAATGTGTTGGTTTTATTTTCAACCTTATGTGACCTCTTAAAATCATTCCCTCCGATCTCCGTGGATGATCCTTTCCCAGGCCCCAGTTAGTTTCTTCATATACCTGCAGTGATAAGTACTCATTTGAAAGTGCAGGGCTGTCGCTTTAGATCTCCAGAGTTCTTTTCTTCTGCTGCTTCCTCCTTTCTGGATTTTGACTTGAAAACTAGCTGCCTTGTTCTCCTTGGCCTCTAAACCCTATCCCCTAAACCCTTTTCAGATGGCTTCCCTCTCCGTATTTTATTACCTGGAAACTCACTCAAGGAGGTAAACTGGGAAAATTATAGGACTCACTTCATTAATTTCTCATCTCCCAGGGATCACTGCCCTATCTTGCTTGATGTTTAACATCTGAAAAAAATGGTATTTCACGTTTTGGGGGGAGCCTTATTTTTAGTGCTTCAGGTAGAAGGGCAAATATGGTCCCCTTACTCCTTCTTGGTTAGAAACAGAAATGTAACTCCTCCCCACCTATCTGTCCCCTGCAAAAGAAATATTTTTTGTATATTCCAGTGTGAGTGGCAACGGAATAAAGCTGAGAAAGAGAGGTAGATAATGTGGGACAAAGAGAAGAGACAGAGAGACAGCAAAAGAGAAGAAGAGACATCTTGGGGTATTTTATGCTTATGTCCCTAAGTAGCCAGAGTAAATAGGTCTAGACTTACAATACAGTAATAGGTGTTGCTCAATACAGTTGAAATCATGAGTAAATTTAGACTGACTGAAGTCAGAATCTAGCCAGAATAAAGATCAAAAATTTACTGTATCAAATAATCCCTGATTGTATCAAAGTGATAAATCTAACATATTAGATGACAGACAGGTGGTCTTTTGGATGTGCAAAAAAGAACATTAAAATAATCATTATTATAAGTATATTAAATAAACTATGCCTATTTCATAGAAGAGAAAATTAGACTCAAATGTTTAAATATAACCTAATACCACTCAGCATTTATATGAAAACCAAATTTGAATTCTTTACTCCAAATCCCAAGTATACTGTTCTTCCCCTACACTACAACTCTGATCAATTATAGAAAAACACAATCAATCATCTTATACATATTTGTCCTAAAACTCATATCATCTATTCTTAGGGCTCAATTTCCATCTCTGTGCAAAGGACTTTTAGATATATAGCTTTAATCCTGATTTCTCTCCTGGATTTTACAAATCTGTCTTCTTCTTTACTAATATGTCTAAACACTGCTTCTCACTTTGTTCACAAACCTTTTTATTTATCGTAATCTGTTCCAGTATCTGTTTAATACAGAGGCATTCTATGTGTTGACTTTAAAAGGAATTGATCATTTCTTATACAGGATAAACCATTAACATTGATTTCCGATCCCTCCATTCCATTGTATTTAAAAAGAAAAAGTAATGCTATCCCATCCTTATATTAAATGTATTAAAATAACTAAATAATCAAGTACTAGTCATAAGCAATAAAAGAATGAGAAAACCACGATTATCTACAATGTGTACTACTAAAGTTTATTCAAATTGGGCAGACCAAACCACAACATCAATACTGATAACACTTTCAGAAGCCTTAAGACATCTTCACGAACTAAAGAAAAAAAAAAATGAAAGTGTTAGTCGCTTAAGTCATGTCTGACTCTCTGCAGCCTCCTGAACTGTAGCCCACCAGGCTCTTTTGTCCATGGGATTCTCCAGGCAATAAACTGAAATGGGTTGCCACTTTCTTCTCCAGAGAATCTTCCCAACCCAGGGATCGAACACACAGCTCTTAAGGCATAATCATATGCTTACAGATTTTGGTGAAATCAGTTGCAGAAATGTACCCACTTGGAGATAATAGACCCAATGACAGATAATTGAAAACTTTAAAAGCAATACAAACTTTGATTTGGAAGAGTCCATATAGAAATAGGGTTTTTGAAGATTGGATAATTTTTATCTCCTAATCCACAGATCACATACACCCTGGTCTTACAAAGACAGTAAAAGCCTAATCTTTGAGTGAAGGCAGATGAATGAATATGACTAGTTGGAATTAATAACTGCCTTAATTTCACCACTGTGGTAGCTGTTACTTATATATACTCTGGTTGTTTGTTGTTCAGTCACTCAGTCATGTCTGACTCTTTGCGAAACCATGGACTGCAGCACACCAGGCTTCCCTGTCCTTCACCATCTCCTAGAGCTTGCTCAAATTCATGTCCTTTGAGTCAATGATGCCATCCAACCATCTTGTCCTCTGTTGTCCCCATCTCCTCTTGCCTTCAATCTTTCCCAGCATCAGGGTCTTCTCTAATCAGTCAGATCTTCACATCAGGTGGCCGAAGTATTGGAGTTTCAGGCTTAGCATCAGTCCTTCCAATGAATATTCAGAACTGATTTCCTTTAGGATTGACTGGTTTGATCTCCTTGCAGTCCAAGGGACTCTCAGAGTCTTCTTCAACATCACAATTCAAAAGCATCAATTCTTTGGCACTCAGCCTTCTTTATGGTCCAACTCTCACATCCATACATGACTGCTGGAAAAACAATAGCTTTGACTACATGGACTTTGTTGGCAAAATAATGTCTCTGCTTCTCAATACGCTAAGTTTGTCATAGCTTTTCTTCCAAGGAGTAAGCTTCTTTTAATTTTATGACTGCAGTCACCATCTGCAGTGATTTTGGAGCCCAAGAAAACAAAGTTTGCCACTGCTTCCATTCTTTCCTCATCTATTTGCTATGAAGTAATGGGACCAGATGCTATGGACTGTAGTATTCCAGGCTTCCCTGTCCTTCACTATCTCCTGGAGTTTACTCAGACTTATGCCCATTGAGTCAGTGATGCCATCCAATCATCTCTTCCTGTCACTCCCTTCTCCTCTTACCCTCAATCTTTCCTAGCATCAGTTCTTCACATAATATGGTCCTTTGCTTCAGCTTCAGCATCAGTCCTTCCAGTGAACACAAGGTTGATATCTTTCAGGATTGACTAGTTAGATCTCTTCACAGCCCAAGGGACTCTCAAGAGTCTTTTCTAGCACCACATTATGAAAGCCATCAATTCTGTGGCACTCAGCCTTCTTTATGTTCCAGCTCTTAGATCCATACATGGCAACTGGAAAAAAACATAGCTTTGACTATACAGACCTTTGTCAGCAAAGTGATGCCTCTGCTTTTTAATGTGCTGTCTAGGTTTGTCATAATTTTTCTTCTGAGGAGCAACCATCTTTTAATTTTGTGGCTACAGTCACTGTTTGCAGTGATTTTAGAGCCCAAGAAAATAAAATCTATCATTGTTTCCACTTTTTTCTATTTGCCATTAAGTGGCAGGACCAGATGTCATGATCTTGGCTATCTGAATATTGAGTTTTAAGCCAGCTTTTTCACTCTCCTCCTTCACCTTCATCAAGAGACTCTTTAGTTTCTTTTCACTTTCTGCCATTAGAATGGTATCTTCTACGTATGTGAGGTTGTTGACATTTATCCCAATAATCTTGACTCCAGCTTGTGATTCATCCAGGCCTGCATTTCTCACAATGTACTCTGCATATAAGTTAAGTAAGCAGAATAAAAATATACAGCCCTGACATATTGCTTTCCCAATTTTGAACCAGTCTATTATTCCATGTTCCATTCTAACTGTTGCTTCTTGACCTGCATACAGGTTTCTCGGGAGGCAGGTAAGGTGGTCTGGTATTCAAACACAAGCTGGAATCAAGATTGCTGGGAGAAATATCAATAACCTCAGATATGCAGATGACATTACCCTTATGGCAGA
>SJYT01014928.1:25259-74769 GCA_006410635.1 Cephalophus harveyi | reverse complement strand
GACATTATCTTCTGAATTTATATGTTTTTTTTTTCATGTTTGTTTTACTGTAATATTCTAAATTCTGCAATTGAATGCCTTATTCATCTATTTTCATTTGCTGTTTTTAAAAAAGAAGAATATATATGACTATAACATTTTCTCTGATTGTTATGTTCCACCACAGTATATAACTTTATTATATATATATATATATATATCTTATATACACACATACAATGTGCTCTTTATTTTAAAATAATCTGTATCTTTTCCTCCAATAGAATCATTTACTTTTCTTAGGTCAAGTTCTATAATGGTTAATTCAGCCTTAAAATACCATGCTTTCAGATTTTATGTTTTCGTACTTATTTTATAACTTGTATCGCTAAATGAGTCAGGAAGATCCTCTGGAGAAGGGAATGGCAATCCATTCCAGTATTCTTGCCTGGAGAATCCCATTGACAGAGGAGCCTGGCAGGCCACAGTCCATGGGGTCGCAAAGAGTCGGACACGACTGAGCAATTAACCCTACTGCTACTACTATTGCCTAAATGGAGTGCATTTCCTTTGCTTTTACCTTTTTCAGGGTAATAGCTCAAAGTCATTATAATTTTGATACCAAAACAGAAGAAAAAAGAACCATTTTACTACAAACAGAGAAAGGAAATTCCTAAACAAGACCTCAGCAACTCAAATTCAAAAGTGAATTAAAAGAACATGACTTTACAACTGAATAGCATTTATCTTACAAATATTAAGAATTGCTCATCATTAGGAAATCTATTAAATAAAAAAATGAAACTAATCAAAGCATCTTATCAACAGATACCAAAAATAATTTCAATAAAATTTCACAGGCTTCCTAATGAAAATCTAACTGAAGAAAACTACAGGAAACTGTATACTTAGTTGTGTAACATTTAAAATATTTCCACAAAGAACAGGACAAAGAAGCCCATTGAACTGTTATTAGTCAACACTACATCTCAAGTCCAAGGAAAATCTATAATTAAAATGACCAGAAAAAAAGCAATAAAACTACCATTTTTGAAGTTACTCTATTACCTAGGTAAATGAGGTAGAAAACTATTAGAGTCAGTAAAGTGGCCAGATAAGATCAACAACAAAATAATCAACAGATTTCCTATAACTCAACAATGATAGCTGAGCAAATTTAATTTTTAAAAATGATCCAATTCTGTATAGCAACAAAGCCCATGAACTAATTAGCAATAAAGCTAAAATGGATGTGCAAAGCCTTAGGGAAATGAACTGTAAAACCCCACTGGATAAAACAACATTGTAAATTAAATATACTTCAATTTCAAAAAAATGCTCACTGGCGGATATAAAAGAAACTAGAAAAAACAGAAAGACTTGGTGTATCTGTTGGTTTACAAATTGATCCCCATACATGGAAGGCAAGGAGAGACTAAAGAAAGATGTAGAACCACCAGATTGGTAGGTGGTGGCAGGTTTAACAAGCTAAGGAATTTATATAAATGTATTAATACCTGTGAAGCGTGCCCTGGGCAGCCACAGATAAATAGATCTCCACAGGTGCCCAACAGAATCTTGAGCTTATACGGAGGCCTTAACTGGGTTCATCCACGTATTCAGATCACATGGTCTCATTAACACCTTCTTCTCTCACGGCTACATCCTTGGAATAGTTCCTAACGTGGGAATGGTGGGCAGAATGTACCTTCCAAGGACAGAAAGGAGGTGCGATGCCTACGATTACCCAGGTGGGGCTCACTGGTCACATGGTACTCAAGTCCTCTAGATGACCTCCCCAACAGTGTCCCTGTATGGACAAATTTACTACTGTAAATATATAACTGCTCTCCAATGAGTCTACAGTGATTACTGAACCTGACAGTTGATTCCCAATTGTATGAGTAAGAACATACAGACTTCTTTTTCAATGTGAAAAACAATACGATGTGGTGGCTTACTCTACAGGATATCCAAATTTCCATTAAGGCTATCATAAAGTAGTGGACCAACGGCAGAAGAATAGGAAAGCGTATCAATGACACACAGCAGCGAATTCAAGAATGGACTCTCATATACATGGAAATTTAATTCAAGGTAAAAATTGTCTTTCAAATGATGGGACAGAAAGCCTGGGGTACTCCTGGTGAATTACAAAGTAAGCATACAAAGGAAAATTCACCACTACTACACACCTGACTCTCAACAATTAGTATCACCAGCTATGGGCTTGATAAAGGACAGAAATGGTATGGACCTAACAGAAGCAGAAGATATTTAGAGGTGGCAAGAATACACAGAAGAACTGTACAAAAAAGAGCTTCACAATCAAGATAATCACAATGGTGTGATCCCTCACCTAGAGCCAGACATCCTGGAAAGTAAAGTATAGTGGGCCTTAGAAAGCATCACTACGAACAAAGTTAGTGGAGGTGATGGAATTCCAGTTGAGCTGTTTCAAATCCTGAAAGATGATGCTGTGAAAGTGCTGCACTCAATATCTCAGCAAATTAGGAAAACTCAGCAGTGGCCACAGGACTGGAAAAGGTCAGTTTTCACTCCAATCCCAAAGAAAGGCAATGTCAAAGAATGCTCAAACTATCGCTCAATTGCACTCATCTCACATGCTAGTAAAGTAATGCTCAAAATGCTCCAAGCCATGCTTCAGCAATACATGAATGGTGAAATTCCAGATGCTCAAGCTGGTTTTAGAAAAGGCAGAGAAACCAGAGATCAAATTGCCAACATCCAATGGATCATGGAAAAAGCAAGAGTTCCAGAAAAACATCTAGTTTTGTTTATTGACTATGCCAAAGCCTTTGACTGAGTAGATCACAATAAACTGTGGAAAATTCCAAAAGAGATGGGAATACCAGACCACTTGACCTGCCTCTTGAGAAACCTATCTGTAGGTCAGGAAGCAACAGTTAGAACTGGACATGGAACAACAGACTGTTTCCAAATAGGAAAAGGAGTACATCAAGGCTGTATACTGTCACCCTGCTTATTTAACTTATATGCAGAGTACATCATGAGAAACGCTGGACTGGAAGAAACACAAGCTAGAATCAAGATTGCCGGGAGAAATAGCAGTAATCTCAGATATGCAGATGACACCACCCTTATGGCAGAAAGTAAAGAACTAAAAAGCTTCCTGATGAAAGTGAAAGTGGAGAGTGAAAAAGTTGGCTTAAAGCTCAACATTCAGAAAACGAAGATCATGGCATCCAGTCCCATCACTTCATGGGAAATAGATGGGGAAACAGTGGAAACAGAGTCAGACTTCAGTTTTTTTGGCTCCAAAATCACTGCAGATGGTGACTGCAGCCATGAAATTAAAAGACGCTTGCTCCTTGGAAGGAAAATTATGACCAACCTAGAAAGCATATTCAAAAGCAGAGACATTACTTTGCCAACAAATGTCCATCTAGTCAAGGCTATGGTTTTTCCTGTGGTCATGTACGGATGTGAGAGTTGGACTGTGAAGAAGGTTGAGCACCGAAGAATGGATCCTTTTTAACTGTGGTGTTGGAGAAGACTCTTGAGAGTCCCTTGGACTGCAAGGAGATCCAACTAGTCCATTCTAAAGATTAGTCCTGGGTGTTCACTGATGCTAAAGCTGAAATTCCAGTACTTTGGCCACCTCATGCGAAGAGTTGACTCACCTAAAAAGACCCTGATGCTGGGAGGGATTGGGGGCAGAAGGAGAAGGGGATGACAGAGGATGAGATGGCTGGATGCCATCACCGACTTGATGGACATGAGTTTGAGTGAATTCCGGGAGTTGGTGATTGACAGGGAGGCCTGGCGTGCTGCGATTCATGAGGTCGCAAAGAGTCAGACAACTGAGCGACTGAACTGACTGAACTAGCTTAAAAACAGGAAAGGAAATCTTCTGGAAATCTTCAGAAATAAACTACTTTTTTTGAACAGGAGTTGAAGCTATATGTCTCAGATAAATAATTGGATTTGACATTAATATAGGCTTAGGGATTTATATTTTAATATAGATACCTGCATTATATTAAGAACCAGGAAAGGATAGTCTTGTCAGGAAAATATACCTAACAATACAAAATTGTAGCCTCAAAGTCTCATAGTTATTGGTGAAAACAGAGTCAACCCAGAAGCACTTCCATCTATAACTTCTCATCACGGGCAAGGAAGATATGGCAGAAAATAGGCCTGTGAACCCTGCCCATGCCCCATGCTATGTTGCTTCATTTGGTCCAACTCTTCGCAACCCTGTGAACTACAGTTTACCAGGCTCCTCTATCCATGGGGTTTTCCAGGTAAGAATACTGGTGTGGGTTGCCATGCCCTTCTCCAGGGGAGCTTCTCTATTAAGAAACACAAGCTGGAATCAAGATTGCCGGGAGAAATATCAATAACCTCAGATATGCAGATGACACCACCCTTATGGTAGAAAGTGAAGAGGAACTAAAAAGCCTCTTGATGAAAGTGAAAGAGGAGAGTGAAAAATTTGGCTTAAAGCTCAACATTGAGAAAATGAAGATCATGGCATCTGGTCCTAACCCTTCCTGGGAAATAGAGGGGAAAACCGTGGAAACAGTGTCAGACATTATTTTTTGGGGGCTCCAAAATCACTGCAGATGGTTACTGCAGCCATGAAATTAAAAGATGCTTACTCCTTAGAAGAAAAGGTATGACCAACCTAGATAGTATATTTAAAAGCAGAGACATTACTTTGCCTACTAAGGTCCGTCTAGTCAGGGCTATGGTTTTTCCAGTAGTCATGTATATCTGTGAGAGTTCGACTCTGAAGAAGGCTGAGTGCCAAAGAATTGATACTTTTGAACTGTGGTGTTGGAGAAGACTCTTGAGAGTCCCTTGGGCTGCAAGGAGATCCAACCAGTCCATTCTGAAGGAGATCAACCCTGGGATTTCTTTGGAAGGAATGATGCTAAAGGTGAAACTCCAGTACTTTGGCCACCTCATGTGAAGAGTTGACTCATTGGAAAAGACTTTGATGCCTGCAGGGATTGGGGGCAGGAAGAGAAGGGGATGACTGATGATGAGATGGCTGGATGGCATCACTGACTCAGTGGATGTGAATCTCAGTGAACTCTGGGAGCTGATGATGGACAGGGAGGCCTGGCGTGCTTCAATTCATGGGGTCGCAAAGAGGTGGACACGACTGAGCGACTGAACTGAACTGAACTGATAAAAGCTGTGAGTTCAGCTCTTTGAGGTGAAATTTCCTGTGTCTGCAGAACCTTATGCTGATTTTTTGTAACTATAGAAGCTTTACCATTAGCTGACCCATCAGTAAAGGTCATTTGATCCTCGAGAATAGGAAATTGTTTGCACCTAACAGGAAAAATAACTGGGTGTCTAGATATAAAATTTAACAAAGCATGTGAGGTAAATGATGCAGAATTTAACCAAAATAGTTTCCTATAGCAATCTGCCAATTTTCATCAAACATTAGAAGAACATCAAGCTGTTCTTTGTTATATGGAATTACAATTTCTGATGGCCCTTTACCAAATAACTCAATGCTCTGCTTTCTTCCTTTAAATATCAATGTAGCTATCAACCCTGGATAAGAAGCCACTACTTTTTTAGCTTGAGCAGGAAGATGGACCCACTCTAAGGGGCTGTTTTGCCATAAAACTCCCGTAGGTGCAGTTGGTGGTAGCCAGGCAAAGGAATTGCCAGGCAGCTGCAAATTCAATTATTTTTACATAACTATCAGATAAAGCCTCTTCTACTTTGCATAAGGCTTCCTGAGCCTCAGCGGTTAATTGCCATTTTGAAGTTGGGTCAGGATCCCCGTGCAGAATGTTGAAAAGAGGCTTTAGCTCAGCAGTGGTTAGTTCAAGATAAGGCCTTATCCAATTAATATCATCTAAAAGTTTTTGATAATCATTCAGAGTAACAAGATGGTCCTTTCTTAATTGTAGCAGGGCATGAGTCACTGTTTCTGAATTTATAACCCTTCCTAAATAAGTTATGGGTGGGTTAGTTTGAATTTTCTCTGGGGCAAGTTTTAAGCCTCTAGCTGACAATGCCTGAGTCAAATCTTGGAGAACAGTTTGTAAATGAGCTCTATCTGGATGAGCTATTAAAATATCATCCATGCAGTGAATCATATATACTTGTTCATATTTAGCCCTAATATCCTCTAAAGCAGCATTGACAATTTTTTGACATAAGGTAGGGCTCTTTTTCAATAACCTCAGATATGCAGATGACACCACCCTTATGGCAGAAAGTGAAGAGGAGCTAAAAAGCCTCTTGATGAAAGTGAAAGAGGAGAGCGAAAAAGTTAGCTTAAAGCTCAACATTCAGAAAACGATCATGGCATCTGGCCCCATCACTTCATGGGAAATAGATGGGGAAACAGTGGAAACAGTGCCAGACTTTATTTTTTTAGGCTCCAAAATCACTGTTGATGGTGACTGCAGCCATGAAATTAGAAGACGCTTACTCCTTGGAAGAAAAGTTATGTCCAACCTAGATAGCATTTTCAAAAGCAGAGACATTACTTTGCCGACTAAGATCCATTTAGTCAAGGCTATGGTTTTTCCTGTGGTCATGTATGGATGTGAGATTTGGACTGTGAAGAAGGCTGAGCACCGAAGAATTGATGCTTTTGAACTGTGGTGTTGAAGACTCTTGAGAGTCCCTTGGACTGCAAGGAGATCCAACCATTCCATTCTGAGGGAGATCAACCCTGGGATTTCTTTGGAAGGAATGATGCTAAAGCTGAAACTCCAATACTTTGGCCACCTCATGCGAAGAGTTGATTCATTGGAAAAGACTCTGATGCTGGGAGGGATTGGGGGCAGGAGCAGAAGGGGACGACCGAGGATGAGATGGCTGGATGGCATCACTGACTCGATGGATGTGAGTCTGAGTGAACTCCGAGAGATGGTGATGAACAGGGAGGCCTGGCGAGCTGCGATTTATGGGGTCGCAAAGAGTCGGACATGACTGAGCGACTGAACTGAACTGAAAGGCTCTTTTCCATTCCCTGAGGTTTAATTCATTGAAACCTCAAATACAGCTGTTTTAAACTTTCTGGTGGCAGACTAAAGGCAAAACACTTTTTATCTTCAGCACTTAAGGGAATGCTGAAAAAGCAGTCTTGTAAATCAATTACAATTATATTATATCCCTGTAGAATGGCTACTGGGGAAAGGAGCCCAGGCTGTAAAGCCACCATGTCCTCCATAGTGGCATTAATTGTTCTCAAATCTTGTAGAAGTTGCCACTTGCCAGACTTTTTCTTAATGACAAAAATAGGAGTGTTCCAGGGGCTATTGGAGGGCTCAATAAGTCCCAAATGTACTTGTTCAAAGATTAATGCTTTAACTGCCAGTAATTTTTCTTTAGGTAGAGGCCATTGTTCCACCCACACTGGGTCTTGANTTGCCACTTGCCAGACTTTTTCTTAATGACAAAAATAGGAGTGTTCCAGGGGCTATTGGAGGGCTCAATAAGTCCCAAATGTACTTGTTCAAAGATTAATGCTTTAACTGCCAGTAATTTTTCTTTAGGTAGAGGCCATTGTTCCACCCACACTGGGTCTTGAGATTTCCATGTAATGGGGTCAGCAGCAAAAACAATGGCCTCCATTATAAATTTGGATACCCCAATCCAGTACGTAGCTGTCAAGGAGTTGGGTAAATTGGCTCAATTATTCCTGTCTGTTGTTTACCTAGTCCTTGTGATGGATCATAGCCCATCTGGAGCATTTGGGAGGTCACTTCGTCATTAGGGCTGAAAAGCAGCACTCCCATTTGAGACAGCAAGTCCCTCCCCCATAGGGTAAAAAGTAGCGAAGGAACTACATAGGGTTGGAAATTTCCACAGGTATCTTCAAACTGAATCTAACATTTTCGCACTCTTAGCTACTGCGGGGGCTCTCCCTGATCCCACCAACTCATTTTCAGTAGTATGTGTTGGCCGGGAGCTGGGCCAGTCTTTCCCAGCAATGCAAGAAACATCTGCTCCTGTGTCTAATAACACCACAATAGACTTGTCACTGACCAGAATAGTTTTCATAGGGAGCTTCTGAATAATTTCTGTTATCCAAAAAAACATATCATTAGACCCAAAACCTTTCTCCTGCCTTTCACTTTGAGTAGCTGTGTGCTCTTTGGCAAGTGTGGTAAGGCAAAAGTAAAAGTTGAGCTATTCTTTGTCCTTGATGAATTTGTATAATTTTAGTTGGGTGTGAAAACATTATCTGAATTTCTCCTGTATAATCTGAGTCAATCACTCCAGGGATAATTGTGAGACCTTGCATAGCTAAGGAACTTCTGCCTAATATAATTCCCACCAAGCCTATCAGTAATGGACCTTTAACCCCTGTGGGGATTTTTATAGTAGGGCTATCTGGTGTTAATATTGTTGAGGTTGTGGAACTGAGGTCCAGTCCTGTGCTGCCTGGGGTTGCCCTGATGAGTTCTGCGATAGGACGAAGGGTATGAATGGGTTCAGTGTCATTGCCCCAATCATTGTCGGGGCCTGGGGCTGGCCCTGCAACCCGTTTCCTGACTGCTGGTCAGAAACTAGCAAGGTTCCGTTTTTGTGGAATCTTAACCTGCAGTCCTTTACCAATGATATCCTTTCTGACAATGAGGGCAAGGAGACCTAGGAAGATTAGCAGACACTGCCGGGGAGGCAGAATTTGGCAGATAAGAACCTGCTGCTTTTGGGGGGCAAGCACACAGAATGTGCCCCTCCCGTCTGTAAGTGAAGCAGGCCTTGGATAAACCAGTATTCTGGCCTGGACTACTGGAATGACACCTTGACAGGTTATTCCTGTTTGTAAAAAAGGATTGTACTGCCTGTTGATAGGAATTTCCCTTTCTAGCTGCAGCTATGGCAACACCCTGCATCATTGCAGGTCCTATCTCTGCACTTTGTCTGGAATAATTTTGCCCAGATTTTTTAATAGGATGTAGGATGGCCTGGCAGGTAGAGTTAGTATTTTCAAATGTCAGTTGCTTTACCAGTATTCCAGCTGCCTCAAAATTGGAAATTACTCTGTGAACTGCCTCTGTAAGTCGTGAAATAAAGTGCTCATATGGCTCGTCTGGTTTTTGTTTAATGTTTGAAAAAGAAGAGGTTGATTCTTTCCCTTGAGGCAACAATCACCAAGCCCTGAGGGCACAGGTGGTTACTTGGTCTAGAGTCCTTCTGTCTAATCCCATCTGTTCTCTAAGTGTTCCAAATTCATTCAGTTCAGTTCAGTCACTCAGTCATGTCCGACTCTTTGTGATTCCATGAATCACAGCACGCCAGGCCTCCCTGTCCATCACCATCTCCCAGAGTTCACCCAGACTCACGTCCATTGAGTCTGTGATGCCATCCAGCCATCTCATCCTCAGTCGTCCCTTCTCCTCCTGCCCCCAATCCCTCTCAGAATCAGAGTCTTTTCCAATGAGTCAACTCTTCACATGAGGTGGCCAAAGTAGCGGAGTTTCAGCTTTAGCATCATTCCTTCCAAAGAAATCCCAGGGCTGATCTCCTTCAGGATGGACTGGTTGGATCTCCTTGTAGTCCAAGGGACTCTCAAGAGTCTTCTCCAACGCCACAGTTCGAAAGCACCAATTCTTCAGTGCTCAGCCTTCTTCACAGTCCAACTCTCACATCCATACATGACCACAGGAAAAACCATAGCCTTGACTAGACAGACTTTAGTCAGCAAAGTAATGTCTCTGTTTTTCAATATACTATCTAGGATGGTCATAACTTTTCTTCCAAGGAGTAAGCGTCTTCTAATTTCATGGCTGCAATCACCATCTTCAGTGATTTCGGAGCCCAGAAAAATAAACTCTGACACTGTTTCCACTGTTTCCCATCTATTTTCCATGAAGTGATGGGACTGGATGCCATGATCTTCATTTTCTGAATGTTGAGCTTTAAGCCAACTTTTTCACTCTCCGCTTTCACTTTCATCAAGAGGCTTTTTAGCTCCTCTTCAATTTCTGCCATAAGGATGGTATCATCTGCATATCTGAGGTTATTAATATTTCTCCCGGCAATCTTGACTCCAGCTTCTCTACTTCAATTTGAGTCTGAATTTGGTAATAAGGAGTTCATGATCTGAGCCACAGTCAGCTCCTGGTCTTGTTTTTTTCTTTTTTTTTTTTTTTTTTGACTGTATAGAGCTTCTCCATCTTTGGCTGCATAGAATATAGTCAATCTGATTTTGGTGTTGACCATCTGGTGATGTCCATGTGTAGAGTCTTCTCTTGTGTTGTTGGAAGATGGTGTTTGTCCTAGCCATCCTTAAAACTCAGCAATGGGGGAGACCTACCTTCGAATTGCCTGTTCTGGTTTCCTCTTACTGGGGACCAGCCCTGGTTGGATCCAGGGTATCCGAAGTGTGGATGGCACCTTGGGCACCTTCTCAATTGGGTCTTAGAAGCCCAGGAAAAAAAGTGAACTCAGAGGGCCCCTGCACTCCAGGGAATTAATCTGAAAAAGAGATAAAGATTGAAAGATAGTATGATATGGGGAGGCCAAGCTTGTGCAAGACCCATAAATTTATTTTCAAAAGGAGCTTATATACCCTAAGTTTTACAGAATGGAAGATGCAGAATCATGCAGAGGCAGTAGTCCTGACCCTTCTTGATACCAGGCTTTCTTTCTGCATACCTTTCCGTATACAAAGGGTGATTTACATTATCTTCTGGCAAGGAGGCCAGTTAAAATTTTATGGCTCTTCTCCTTGACAAATGTTAATCAACCAAAAATCTCATTTTCCCTTGAAGTGTTTCTTCTTTAATCTGCATCACCCTCAAAGTACTAAATAAGGTTACATTCTTATAGAATAAAGGTGCAGTGGGTTACAACAGAGAAAATACTTAACTCAAAGATTTAATGCTGCTAATTATTTTTTTCTATACACCAGCTATATTAATTAATGCAATCCCGGGTACACAACAAATAAAGGATATGAAAACTTGTCAACGAGTATTGGATCAACCACAAAATCCTTCACCAATATGATTCTAATAGTTTTTAACTCCTTCAAAGGCTTTACATTCCTAGCCTGTGTCTCTCGCAGTTGGGAGGCTGTAAACAATCACATACTGTTCATACTGTTCATACTGTTCATGGGGTTCTCAAGGCAAGAATACTGAAGTGGCTTGTCATTCCCTTCTCCAGTGGACCACATTCTGTCAGACCTCTCCACCATGACCTGCCCATCTTGGGTTACCCTGCAGGAATGGCTTGGTTTCATTGAGTTAGACAAGGCTGTGGTCCTAGTGTGAAAAAAGCCTCTCGGGGTACCTATGGAGTTTCAACAGGGGAGTCAGGCCTTATCTCGTATGGAGGCATGCAAGTCCACTTTCCTCTTAAGCTGTCAAAGTAGTGTCATGCTTGCTGTCGAGTTGACATAGGGATCTGTGGCTTTCTTTCGAGATGCCACGGGGCTCTCACACCTGCCATCGTGTTTTGAGTCAATACTCGGGGTGACAGTGGAGTCAGTGCAAGAGAATCAGGTTTATGTGGAGTATATTGGGACATCGGGGTCTTTTTGAATTGTGGCACAATTCCTGATGTTCTTCTCGAGTTTACAATTTAGACCGCCTCCTCTTGAGGTATGATGGGAAAGCTGGGATTTCTTTCTCAAAGAAGCAGTGAAATGGACCCCCATCTTGAGATGAGGAGGGAAAAATGGGGCTCTTCTTGAGTTGTGGCAGGACACTAGTTGTTCCTCTCAAGTGGAGACGGGTATGTGTTGGAACTTCTTGAGTTGCATCAAGCGTGTCCAGGACATTTCAAGGCTCAAGAACGAAGGTGGGATTTCTCTCGAGACACTGCAACAGAAGGACCTAACGATGCATTAAAGGGGGAGAATCTCCTTGTTTTTATTGAGTTGCAGCAGGAACCTTGGGGTTCCTCTAGAGTTATGACGGGGACCTCATGGACCCACTCGTGTTGCCTCAGGAAAGTCAAGTCTCCATGCGAGTTTTGAGGGGCCTCTCGGAATTCCTCTCCAGTCGGGGCAGGGTCCTAGGTCCTCCTCTGGAGCTGAGGCCGGAACCTCAGGGTTCCTTTCCAGTGCTGACATGGATCTTGCGGTTCCTATGGAGTTTCAACAGGGCAGTCAGGCCTTGTCTCGTGTGGAGACATGGAAGTCCGCTTTGCTCTCGAGTTGTAAAAGTAGTTTCAAGCTTCCTGCGAATTGACATAGAGGTATATGGCTTTCTCTTTATGTGCCACAGGGCTGTCACACATTTCCATTGGGTTTTGAGTCTATACTTGGGGTGACAGTCGAGTCAGTACAGGGGAATCATATTTATCTGTAGTGGATTGGGACAAGGGTGTGTTACTGAATTGTGGCAAGAGTGCTCGAGTTCCTCTCGAGTTTCCAGTTGAGACTGCCTCCTCTTGAGGTGCGATGGGAACGCCAGGATTCCTTTACTGACGAAGCAGGGAAATGGACCCTCTTCTCAAGATGAGGACGGAAACAGAGAACTCTTCTTGAGTTTTGGTGGGACACTTAGTGTTCCTATTGAGTGGAGACACGTATCTTGGGGAACTTCTTGAATTGCATCAAGCGTGTCAAGGACCCTTTCGAGGCTCAAGAGGAAAGGTGGGATTTCTCTCGAGATGCTGCAGTGGGAAAGGGCCTCATCTCACATTGAGGGGAGAATCTCCTGGTTTTTCTCGAGTTGTGGCAGGAACCTTGGAGCTCCTCTCGAGTTATGACGGGGACCTCAGGGACCCACTCGTGTTGCCTCAGGAAAGTCCAGTCTCCATGTGAGTTGCAAGGGGACTCTCGGGATTCCTCTTCAGTCGGTGCAGGGTCCTAAGTCCTCATCTCGAGTTGAGGCCAGAACCTCAGTGTTCCTCTCCAGTTCTGACATGAATCTCGGGGTTCCTATGTAGTTTCAAAAGGGAAGTCAGGCCTCGTCCCATGTGGAGACACGCAAGTCCGCTTTCCTCTCAAGCTGTAAAAGTAGTTTCAGGCTTCTTGTCAAGTTGACATAGGGATCTGTGAATTTCTCTCAAGGTGCCACAGGGCTGTCACATCTGCCATCGTATTTTGAGTCAATTCTCGGGGTGACAGTCAAGTCAGTGCAGGAGAATATGGTTTATGTTGAGTAGATTGGGACATCAGGGTCTTTTTGAATTGTGGCATGACCCCTAGAATTCCTCTCGAGTTTCAATTTGAGACCACCTCCTCTTGAGGTGCAACAGGAACGCCAGTATTTCTTTCCAAACGAAGAAGTGTAATGGACCCTAATCTTGAGATGAGGAGGGAAAAACGGGCTTTTCTTGAATTATGGCGGGACATTCAGTGTTCCTCTCGAGTGGAGTCAGGTATGTCGGGGAACTTCTTGAGTTGCATCAAGGGTGTCAAGGAGCCTTTCAAGACTCAAGAGGAAAAGTGGAATTTTTCTTGAGACACTGCAGCAGAAAAGGGCCTCATCTCACTTGGAGGGGAAAATATCCTGGTTCCTCTCAAGTTGCAGCAGAAAACTTGGTGCTCCTCTCAAATTATGATGGGGACCTCCTGGATCCGTTTGTGTTGCCTCAGGAAAGTCAAGTCTCCATGCAAGTTCCGAGAGGCCTCTCAGGATTCCTCTCCAATCGGTGCAGTGGCCTAGGTTGTCAACTCGAGGTGAGGTCGGAACCTCAGGGTTCCTCCCCAAGGCTGACATGGATATTGGGTTTCCTATGCACCAGTGTCCAGCCCCCACAGTATCCAGGGGAATCCTCAAGAGAGCCAGTGTCAGTGAAGAGATTTAGAGAGAGATAAAGATAAATGTTGCAGATAAGAAAATAGAGGAGAGAAAGAGGCTGATATTCCTTGGTTTACACAGAAGCCCAATAAAGCTCCAAGACAAGGGACTTGCTCTGTTCACATAGGTTGCAGGCACCCTCCCAGTCTTGAGAGTGTGAAGACACAGAGTACCTTCCCATTCAGTTCTTAAAAGCCCAGGGCGGAAACTGAAGTCAAAGAGCTTGTGTGCTCCAAGGGATCAGTCCGAAAAAAAGAGTAAGAGAGAGAAACAAAGAAAGAAAGACACAGGGTGACCAAGCTTTGGTGAGTGAGGCCTGTAAATTTATCTTTCAGGGAAGCTTTTATACCTTGACTTGTACATAGAGTGAAATGAAAGATGCAAAGTCATGCAGAGTCAGCCCAAACATTACACCTGTTTGTCTTCATTGAAACCAGGATTTTCTCTGCATAACTTTCCCATAAACAATGTTGTGTACATTATCTTCTGGCCTTGGAGGCCTGTGAACATTTTATGAGCCTCTTTTGATAAAGGCTGCTCAAGCAGAAAACTTATTTTCCCTTGAAATGTTTTTTCTTTGTATTTTTAATTTATGTCAGCCTCAGAAGATATCAGAGTTACATTTCTCACAGAGTAAAGGTGCAGTGAGTTACAATAAATAAAGAACCAATTAGCTCAAAGGTCTGATATTGTTAATTCCAAGGCTATGCTTGTTTTTCTTAAATTCAAACTACATTAACTATTGCACTCCCAGGTGCACTGTGGATAATAGATATGGGAACTTAGCAGCAAGCATTGGCTCAACAATGAAATCCTACACCAACACTACTCTAATAGTTTTTAACTCTTCCAAAGGCTCTATATTTTTAGAATGTTTTAGGCCTCCCATGCCTCTCACAGTTGAAAGGCTGTGAATAATCCCATGCATAGCTGCAAGAGTGGATAAACCTGTCAGGCAAGCTAGAATGCCAACAGAGTGGGTTTGAGTTGAAATATTTCCTTCATGTCCAGGAGACTTATTAGCTAGAGCCCTAAGTTGATTTTCTCCAGAGAAAGGAGGTTGGGGATAGCCCCCTGTTAATGTCAGAAGACTTGGTGAAAGGCACAAAATAGTAAGACAGACAGATTCTGGTTTTAGGGTATATGCTCAAGCAGGTCCAGGGGTTCCCTCGAGTCCTGATCCTCCTTGCTCGTCAGGTCTCTTCCACATGACCTCGCCATGGTTGGGATCTCCCATGCTGGCTCCCGGCATCTTCCCCTTTTTTATTTTTTAAGACAACCAGATGTAATTCAGTCGCAAACTTCTGAGTACTCGAAGAGTTTTAACAATACAAGGAAGAATAATTATGAGAAGCAGAATTAGAGCGACCAGAGCAGCATAGCTAAAAATAGTAAACAGAATGTTTTTTTCTTGAAATAAAGTTAGAAAATGTATGGAAATAGTCACTTGTTACTCCTGCAGCAGTAAAATCTAATTGGTAGTGTTCCATGATCTCTACCTGGCCATGAACTTTTCCCAAATTCAAGCCAATGCTGGAGCCATTCCATATCACCGAAACATGATCCCCAATTCCCTACTAGCCACAATCCATCTCATTTACTCTCAGGGGTGCCACACAAATCCACTGCAGTTGGCACAACAGGACAATGCCAACTCCACTTTCAAAGCCTACAATTCAGTCCCAACATGCATCACCGCCTCCTCCAGGGCATCCACCCCCACCTCTTGCTTCCCAACTACAACCTCCTGTGTTGCCAACGCCAAAGAAACATTCCTGAACATAGTATCAACATACTGGGCAGTATGTACTTGTTGAGCCAATGGCATTGCTGCCACAGCAACAGTAACAGTAATAGTACTAATTGAAGTAACAGAGGTAATTGCTGTTATTAAAGCAGACATTTCTAAGATAAGTAAGCCCACAAACCATTGTGATAGCATTAAATCTTGTAGCTGTTGTAGCACAGCAAGACCATAGTTATCATACCATTAAGTAGTTACAGTCACAGGCACCATAAGATAGGGTGGATGTTGTAACACCACAAAGGAGCAAACATTATATTGAAGGGTCAAATAAGATGAGAACATACATTGTTTACACGATACTATGTTAGGTCCACCTGAATAATTTATTTGTACATTAAGTTTCTTCCAAGATCTCTGTTGTTGGTCATCTTAGAGTCTGTTGGACTTTTCAGGTGGGCAGCGGAGGCAGGGGCAGAGGAGTGTCATCAAAGCAATGGGGGAACTGGATGTCTGGGGGACAGTGACATGGTGAATCAGTCTGTCTGGGATCCAAACAGGAGAAACAGACAAGCATACCCTCTCCCACAAGTTAGCAACACATCAGGCCCTTTTTACTCTCTGGCAAGGAGATTTTTTACTTGAGTAGGGGCCGAGTTGTAGCCCCTTCAGGAGTCCAGTGCCTCGTCATTGCTGTCTGTCTCTGTGTGTCCATGTTTAAATGATTAATTACAAACAAAGCATGGTATAAAACATGATGTGAAGAGGAATGCTTAAATTTTCCTTGTTTTAATTTAGCTATCTGCTTGACCAGCGCTGGCTTGGTAGGAATAGGGTCAATCTTTTCCAGCAATGTAAGAGACATCTGCTTCAGTATCTAACAGCCCTGGCATTTTATTTGTTTTTAATTAAAAGATCTTTTAAAGGCCTCAGAGCTGCCATTTTCTGCACCCAAAAGGCTAGATCATTAGATCTAAATGTTTTGGGGCCCCTAGCTTGAAAAGTCAAGTTTTTTCTTGTCTGATAATAAGATGAAAGCAAAAGCTATCTTACTCTTTGACCTTTATTAATTTCCACAGTTTTGGTAGGTGGCGAGATCAAAACTTTAATTTCTCCAATATAATCAGAATCTACTACACCAGGCACCACTGAAATTCATTGAAAACAAAGCGAGCTACGCCCCAGCACAAGTCTCACAATGCCCTCAGGAAGGGGGCCAGCCACTCCCATTGGAATTGGAGTAACCTGGCACATAAGGGGTTAATATTGTTGCAAGTCTCCTTTTCCCTCTGTTTCTCTCCTAGCTGGGTGAGGCCCCCCAAGGGGATTTTCTCCAGGAGCACACTCTGCATATTGTGCACACATCTGCTTTTAAAGTTCCTTTGTTCAAAACACTTTTTATCTTTTTCAACCTTAGACAACACTTTAAGAGGCTCTGGGGACAAATTGGGGAGCTCCTGGACCCTGGGAGGTTCAAGCAGAGGCGGCAGATGTCTCGCCTTAAATCAGAAAGTGGTGGATAAGTTTTTAAAGGTTTGTGTAGAGGGGGAGGGGGAGTGGGCTCGCCAGGGCACCTGGCCACAGCGTCCTGCAAGCCCTCTCCTTCCTCGGAAGGTAGAGCATGGTGTCCCTCCTTTTCTCTGTCAATGGCAGAAAATATGATCTGCACAGAAGGTGGAAACCCAACACCATCCACCACTGTAGCCTCCACCATAGGCTATCTAACATACTCATGACAGGGGTCCAGGATATTTCTAATCATATTCCACAGAGCAAAAGCATCTACAGGAAACTTCTTTGGCCCATGTAAAGCATAATAAGTTTTTAGCTGTTTTCCTACCTCTCCCAAGTATTTAAATTAACAGTGTCCTCTTCTGGAAACCAAGGACATTGTTCTTATACAGATATAAAAAGGGATTGAACACTAGCGTTTTAACTTTGATTCCTTTTTTTCTTTAACAGTTTCAAAATTACTTCTATAAAGAGTTGTTGTTCTTTTGACTCATTGTTACCCATGTCAGAGATTTCTGTAGAGAAAGATTCAAGATTTCAGTACTGAATTCTTGTCTTATATTGCAAGAATCAAAACTTTAGGTTTCTTTCAACCTATCAACTAGGTTTCTTTCAACCCAAAACTTCCCACCCCTCTTTACCCTTCCTATCTTATGCAGGGGGTCTGCGGCACCCTGAGTGGGGTCCTAGTCATTCCCAGTAACTGCACAATGGGGGAGGATTACCTTTTGGGTCCCTGTTCATGGCGCCACTTGCTGGGATCCAATCCCCACAGGATTCAGGGGAATCCGAAGGAGAAATGGCTTCAGCAAAGAGATTTAGAGAGAGATAAGAAAAGAATGTTGCAGATAAGAAAATAGAGGAGAGAAAGAAAAAAAAAAGAAAAACATGGGGGAGCCAGGCTTTCGTGGGATTGATCCTGGTCCATCACTTTATATTTCAGGGAAGCTTTTATATCTTGACTTGTACATAGAGGGAAATGAACAATGCGAAGTCATACAGAGTCAGCCCGAAGATTACATCTGTTTTGTCTTTATCGAAACCAGGATTTTTTCTGTATGCCTTTCCCATAAACAATGTTGTATACATTATCTTCTGTCCTTGGAGCCCTGTGAACATTTTATGAGCTTCTTTTGATAAAGGCAGCTCAACCAGAAAACTTATTTTCCCTTGAAATGATTTTTCTTTATATTTCTAATCTATGTCAGCCTCAGAAAATGCTAAACAGAGTTACATTTCTCACGGAGCAAAGGTGCAGTGAGTTACAACAAAGAAAGAACCAATTAGCTCAATAGTGTGATGTGGTTAATGTCAAGGCTACACTTGTTTTTCTTACATTCCAACTATGTTAACTAATGCACTCCTAGGTTCACAGTGGATAACAGATATGAGAACTTAGCAACAAGCATTGGTCCAATAATGAAATCCTACACCAGCACTATTCTAATAACTTTTAACTCTTTGAAAGGCTCTATGTTTTGGCTCTTCCCGTGCCTCTCACAGTTGGGAGACTGTGAACAATCCTATGCGTAGCTGCAAGAGTATGGATACATGTGCCAAGCAAGCTAGAATACTAATAGAGGGGGTTTGATTTAAAATATTCCTCTCATGTACAGGAGACTTATTAGCTAGAGCCCTAAGTTGATTTTCTCCAAAGAAAGGTGGTCGGGGATAGTCCCTGTTAATGTCAGAGGAGTTGGTGAAAGTCATGAAATAGTAAAACAGACAGATTCTGGTTTTGGGGTAGATGCTCGAGAAGGGGGGAGTTCTTGAGGCCCAATCTCGCCTTTCTCCATCAGGCCTCTTCCTCATGACCTTTGCATGAGCGGGACTCTCCACGCTGGCTCCCGGCATCAGGCCTCCTATCGTGTTTTGAGTCAATACTCGTGGTGAAAGTCGAGTCAGTGCAAGGGAATCAGGTGTATCTGGAGTGGATTGGGAAACTGGGGCCTTTTGGAATTGTGACACGACCCCTGGAGATCCTCTCTAGTTTCAATTTGAGACTGCCTCCTCTAGAGGTGTGACGGGAACGCTGGGATACCATTCCTGACAAAGTAGGGAAATGGACCCACATCTCGAGATGAAGAGGGAAAAATGGGGCTCTTCGTGAGTTGTGGCAGGACACTCGTTGTTCCTCTCGAGTGGAGACAGGTATGTCGGGGAACTTCTTGAGTTGCAACAAGGGTGTCAAGGACCCTTTCGAGGCTCAAGAGGGAAGGTGGGGTTTCTCTCGAAATGCCACAGTGGAAAAGGGCCTCATTTCGCATTAAGGGGAGAATCTCCTGGTTTTTCTGGAGTTGTGGCAGGAAACTTGGGGTTCCTCTTGAGTTATGAGGGGGACCTCAGGGACCTGCTCATGTTACCTCAGGAAAGTCACGTCTCCATGCGAGCTGCAAGGTGCCTCTCGGGATTCCAGTCCAGCTGGTGCAGAAGCCTAGGTCCTCATCTTGAGTTAAGGCTGGAACCTCAGGGTTCCTCTCCATTGCTGACATGGATCTCAGGGTTCCTATGGAGTTTCAATAGGGGAGTCAGGCCTCGTCCCCTGTGGAGACATGGAAGTCTGCTTTCCTCTTGAGTTGTAAAAGTAGTGTCAGGAAGCCTGATACTTTTCCTGACCTTTTCCTTGGTCCCAGGGCCCATCCAGGCCTGTTTCTGCTCCATTCTGTTGTAGGTCAGCCATGAATTTAATCTTGCCTTTGGGAGGCCCCAAGAACCCCTGCCTCTGAGGCAGCAGGAGGACCAGGTGCCCAGCATGGCAGACCACAGAGGTGAGGAGGCTGGGGCTGTGCATGTTTGTAAAAGTAGTGTCAGGAAGCCTGATACTTTTCCTGACCTTTTCCTTGGTCCCAGGGCCCATCCAGGCCTGTTTCTGCCCCATTCTGTTGTAGGTCAGCCATGAATTTAATCTTGCCTTTGGGAGGCCCCAAGAACCCCTGCCTCTGAGGCAGTAGGAGGACCAGGTGCCCAGCATGGCAGACCACAGAGGTGAGGAGGCTGGGGCTGTGCATGTGAGTGTGTGGAGAGGTGGTGCTGAGCTACACAGGGAGGAGCCCACCAGAGCTGGTTCTGGGCCTGGAATAAAGGCTGGCCTCACCTCACACCACCCATCTTTCACACTGCAGTCAGAGTGTATCCTATGCTGGGTATTCTTTGTGATTATCTGGGAAACTTTCTGTCCCTGTATACACACATCAAAATGCTGGCAATTGGTAACCTTCTCTTCTCTCTCAGCTCTAGCACTGGCCTCTCATTACAACCAGACTCCACATCCAAGTCCTGTCCCTACAGCAGTGGGTGCTACAAGTGCAGGACCCAGGAATCCACTAAGGGGAGATTGAGACCTGAAACTTCCCTTCCCAAAGACACTGGGCCAGCTGGGTACTGGCCAGCACAGTGGGCATATTGGACCTCTGTGCCTGCAGGACCCCCAGCTACAGGCCCCGATGTCCCACCCCCTCAGCGAGAACATCCACCTCCACCTGCACCTGTACCTGCTCGGGCTTTGACAGGAGAACCCGAGTCAGGGGATGAGTCACCACCTCTTCAGGGAGAACCTGCCTGGCTTCTGCCCAAGACCCAGATGCCCATGATGACTGACCCACCCCTGCAGGGGGAACGGGTCCCAGCTCTGAACAGAGACCCGAGCCCTTTCTGGAAACACCTTGTCCAGGGGAGTAGTTGGCTCTGCAGCCTCCGTCCCTACCTGCTTCCTGTGGATGCCATCAACTCGCTACCCATGCACGGCAGATTGAGTGCCTTTCCCCTGAGCTTATTTGAATAAGGTTTGTGTGTAGCTTTCTTGTGATGTTTCATTTTTTATGGCTTTATCTATTTTTTTTCTGTTAACATTTTGTTAATAAATTTTACTTTAATTGATGCAATTTGGGAATATTAAGGCCTTCACAATGCTGTGTAACCATCACCAAGATGTACATTCACACCTTCTCATTCTATCCCCCCACTTCCCAGCAAAGCCTGGATTCATGTCAAGCACTTCCCATTCCTCCCTCCCCCACCTGACAACATTTAGTCTTCTTCTTTCTCCACTTCTTCCCATTCTTTGGGTGTCTGCAATCAATGCCAATCACTGAAATGTTAGAAAAATAGATTTTTTTTTTTCTGACCGAAAGAGAACGTTGTAGGCGCTTAGTCTTGTTAGACTCTCTGCAGTTGCATGGTTTTTACATTCCATGGTGTTATCTAGGCCAGAATACTGGAGTGGGTAACTTTTCCATTCTCCAGGGGATTCTTTGGAATCTCCACATATTGTAAGACTAAACTTGAGAATTCTTGTTTTTATTTCATTTGAAGTAGCCTTTGGATAACTGAAAGGACAGTTTTAGGTACTTTCAGGATGTCATCTGCAAAATGAAGCCCTTTTGGCAAATGTGGTCTGAACCTCCAGATAGGCATTGCTGTTGTAAATGTGACATCTCAGTCAGAAGAGAGATGTGGAGCTCTTCCTTTTCCACAAACAAATTCACAGAAGAAGCCAAAAGAAAGAGCTGGAAAATTAACAACACCAATGACCAAAAAGCATTCCTTATTGGACAAAGCTAGAGAAAACCCAACATCCTATGGCCCAAAAACCCTCTTGGAAATGAATGTTCAGTAAGGAAGACAAGAAATATGTAAGGGTGGACAGGCCATGCCCATGGCCAGTGTAGTTTTGAGAAAGCCTGACCTCTCAGATGAAGACACATGCCAGTGTAAACACTTTGCAGACAGCAGCGATGGTCATCACCATGTAAGTGTTTAGTCTGGTGTCAACATGCCCTGGGTACCACACAAGGGAGCAGACCTGGGTCTCTTCCTCTGCCCCACATCCCATCCTCAGAAAGGCAGCTGGCTCAGCCATGAGCTGTGATCACCTCCAGGGTAGACTCCACCTTCTCTTCTTTATGTACCATGAACCTGCAAACAGTGGGCCTTCAGAACCTCAAGAAACTCGCCCCATCCCCACTAGAGCCAGAAGCGTCCCCTGGCATCCAAACGCCTATGGAGTCACTTTAGCCCAAGCCCTAGTTCTGGACCCCTGGAGCCTACTTCAGCCTTTACAGTGGGAATAATCAGATCCTTTATACACAGACTCCCAGCTGTCAGATCTGAGCTTTGGATTCACAGTCAGCTCTGTCCCTCTCATGGCATCCAGGTGGGCCACCATGCAAGCAAAGGAGCACATGAGCTGAGTTTCAAGGGAGGCATTGAAAGGACAGCAGTGGATACAACTTGTTGCAAACTGAGGGAGGGTTCCTGCACATCTCAGAAAAGGCCTCTCGTGTGCAAGTGTGGAGGAGGGCCTCGAAAGTGCAAAGGAAAGAGAGATACTCAGGGCCAAAGGCTCTTGCCCTCTCCTTTAGAAGCTCCAGTGGTAGCCTGTGAACATTGGACAGCCAATGTGGTCACATGAGCATGACTCTAATTTCCTCATAAAGCAAGAGAAAGGGATCAGGGTGTTTGAGGACCCAGAGGGTGTGTTGGGGTGGATGGAGGGAGGTGCCATTCCTTTCTTCAGGGCAAACTGATTTTGTGAGTCTCTGAGCTGCCAGACGGCAGTTACCAAGTCAGATCCCCGCAGAACCCAGTGTGGGCTGGGTTCCTTAGGCACTGTCACATGGACAAGCTTCACCATGTGGCCTCCCTGACTTCTAACAGCAGGAACTGCGGAGTTTGTCTAGGTACACACTTCCTTGCTATAGCTGAATTACCCGCTTCTCAGAGCCCCAGTTTTGTCCTCTAGAAAAGGACATCGATTGCTACCTTAGCAGGTTGCTACCTTAAACCTGTGAAGACTCTTTAGGGTAATCCTACAATTAGTAGCTGGTCTTACGAGATATTGTGCTTCACTGATACCTCAGCTGGTGAAGTATCCTCCTGCATTGCAGGAGAGCCCAGTTTGATTCCTGGGTCAGTAAATCCTGATCTGCTTCAGAAGGGTCAGACTACCCAGTCCAATATTCCTGGGCCTCTTTGTGGCTCAGCTGTTAAAGAATCTGCCTGCATGCAGAGACCTGGGTTCGACTGCTGGGTTTGGAAGATCCCCTGGAGAAGGGAAAGGCTGCCCGCTCCAGTATTCTTACTTGCACAATTCCATGGATCCTATAGTCTATGGAGGTCTCAAAGAGTCAGACACAGCTGAAGGACTTGTCCCTTCACTTTCAAGGGATATCCCCTGAATCTAGATTAGACTGGAGTCTCCCAGTGCCATCTGGCGTTTCTTCCCTGAAGCCAGCCAAAAGCCACACACTTGCATTTTCAGAGTCTCCACTTAGCCTGCTGGACAGAAAAACCAGCCTGGTTCCACAAGCTCACAGATAAGCAGGAGGACTCACTGGCAGATGGCTTCCCTCTGGTCTCAGGTGGAGCTTGAGTACCACAGTAGGAACCAATGCTCTCAAAACCTGGGCTCAGCAGCGCCCTCATTCTCAAGCCAGTGCCTCTGCCCTGATGGGAGCAGAAAGGTCACCAATCACCTCAGGCTCACCTCATGCTCCTCACACTGCTGTAGACTGACCTCACCAGCACCGCCTCTTCCAGCAGAACCAGAGCTCCTCTTCCCCTTGATTGCAGCCTGAGTCCTGGCCCTGGGAACCCATTGGTCACTGCCCAAGTCCTGAGCCCATCACGGTAGCCAGGGAGGATGGAACACCCAGATTGGACAGATTCAGGTCGTGTGACCATATTCTCCAGGACACCTCTGAGGGCCTCAGCATAAGTCAGGGGTGGAGACCGTGCGATGCCCCAAGAGCAGGGCTGAGAATCAGGTCACTGTGTCCTTGTGCTCCGTGTCCTGGGACGAGCTTGCACGTCTCTGCACAGCACTTTGTTCTCTGCAGACAAAATCTTCATGACACACCCCTGCCCTTCCCAAGCGTAGTTTCATGCAACACTATTCAAGGGAGGAAGGCCTTCTGTTTGAAGATAGGTTTGGAGATCCCCCTCCTAGCATCTAGGCTTCTTCTATGTGTCATGGTAGAACAATTGATTCATTGAAAAACTACCCACTAGCACCACCACATGCTGCTCTGTGTTTTCAGGATTCTTGCCTGTTGTGAGTAGAAGACATGTTCCAGGGGCCCCTCCAATGGAGTGAATTTTGTCCAAGGAAGCCCCTGAGACACTGAATCCCTCAATCACGTTGCTGTATGCCTTAAACTAACAAATCTTCAAAAATGCATAATACCTCGGTTATAAAGTACGGTATTCACTCATCCAAAATTGTTATCAAATGTGTCAAGTTTTCTTTCAATTGTTATGTGTCTTAATTGCTGTGGTGGTGTATTGTGAGGCAGGGATCCAACTTACTTTCCCAATGGGTTCAAAAAAGCCCCAATGGGCCTCCTCTCTTCCTTTACATAGTCAGTTCAGTTCAGTTCGGTTGCTCAGTCATATCCAACTCTCTGCAACCCCATGAATCACAGCACGCCAGGCCTCCCTGTCAATCACTGACTCCTGGAGTCCACTCAGACTCACATCCATTGAGTCAGTGATGCCATCCAGGCATCTCATCCTCTGTCGCCCCCTTCTCCTCCTGGCCCCAATCCCTCCTAGCATCAGAGTCTTTTCCAATGAACCAACTCTTTGCATGAAGTGGCCAAAGTACTGGAGTTTCAGCTTTAGCATCATTCCTTCCAAAGAAATCCCAGGGTTGATCTCCTTCAGAATGGACTGGTTGGATCTCCTTTCAGTGCAAGGGACTCTCAAGAGTCTTCTCCAACACCACAGTTCCAAAGCATCAATTCTTCAGCACTCAGTTTTCTACACAGTCCAACTCTCACATCCATACATGACAACTGGAAAAACCATAGCCTTGACTAGACGGAACTTTGCTGGCAAAGTAATTAATGTCTCTGCTTTTGAATATGCTATCTAGGTTCATCATAACTTTCCTTCCAAGGAATAAGCGTCTTTTAATTTCATGGCTGCAATCACCATCTGCAGTGATTTTGGAGCCCCCTCAAAATAATGTCTGACACTGTTTCCACAACTCCCCATCTATTTGCCATGATGTGATGGGACAGTTGCCATGATCTTAGTTTTCTGAATGTTGAGCTTGAAGCCAACGTTTTCACTCTCCTTTCTCACTTTCATCAAGAGGCTCTTTAGTTCCTCTTCACTTTCTGCCGTAAGGTGTTGTCATCTACATATCTGAGGTTATTGATATTTCTCCCGGCAATCTTGATTCCAGCTTGTGCTTCTTCCAGTTCAGCCTTTCTGTTGATGTTCTCTGCATATAAGATATAGAAACAGGGGGACAATATACAGCCGTGACGTACTCCTTTCCCTATTTGGAATCAGTCTGTTGTTCCATGTCAAGTTCTAGCTTTTGCTTCGTGACCTGCATATAGGTTTCTCAAGAGGCAGGTCAGGTGGTCTGGTATTCCCATCTCTTGAACATTTTTCGACACTTTATTGTGATCCACACTGTCAAAGGCTTTGGCATAGTCAGAAATAGATGTTTTTATAGAACTCTCCTGCTTTTTCAATAATTCATGGATGTTGGCAATTTGATCTCTGGTTCCTCTGCCTTTCCTAAAACCAGCTTGAATATCTGGAAGCTCACTGCTCATGTATTGCTGAAGCCTTGCTTGGAGAATTTTGAGCATTACTTTACTAGCATCTGAGATGAGTGCAATTGTGCGGTAGTTTGAACATTCTTTGGTCTTGGAATGAAAACTGACTTTTTCCAGTCCTGTGGCCACTGCTGAGTTTTCCAAATTTGCTGGCATATTGAGTGCAGCATTTTCACAGCATCATCTTTCAGGATTTGAAATAGCTCCACTGGAAATCCAACACCTCCACTAGTTTCTTCGTAGTGATGCTAAGGCCCACTTGACTTCATATTCCAGGATGTTTGATACTAGGTGAGTGATCACACCATCATGATTATCTGGCTCGTGAAGATCATTCTTTTACAGTTCTTCTGTGAATTATTTCCACTTCTTCTTAATATCTTCTGCCTCTGTTATGTCCATACCGTTTCTGTCTTTATCGAGCCCATCTTTGCATGAAATGATCCCTTGGTATCTCTAATTTTCTTGATAAGATCTCTAGTCTTTTCCACTCTGTTGTTTTCCTATATTTCTTTGCATTGTTCGCTCCTGAAGGCTTTCTTCTCCCTTCTTGCTATTCTTTGAAATGTTGTGTTCAGATGCTTATAGCTTTCCTTTTCTCCTTTGCTTTTCNGATCCCTTGGTATCTCTAATTTTCTTGATAAGATCTCTAGTCTTTTCCACTCTGTTGTTTTCCTATATTTCTTTGCATTGTTCGCTCCTGAAGGCTTTCTTCTCCCTTCTTGCTATTCTTTGAAACGTTGTGTTCAGATGCTTATAGCTTTCCTTTTCTCCTTTGCTTTTCTCTTCTCTTCTGTTCACAGCTATTTGTAAGGCCTCCTCAGACAGCAATTTTGCTTTTTTGCATTTCATTTTCATGAGGATGGTCTAGATCCCTCTTCCTGTAAAATGTCATGAACCTCCATCCATAGTTCATCAGGCACTCTATCAGATCTAATCTGTTAAATCTATTTCTCACTTCAACTGTATAATCATCAGGGATGTGATTTAGGTCATACCTGAATTGTCTAGTGATTTTTCCTACTTTCTTCAATTTAAGTCTAAATTTAGCAATAAGAAGTTCATGATCTGATCCAGTCAGCTCCCCGTCTTATTTTTGCACACTGTATGGAGCTTCTCCACCTTTGGCTGCAAAGAATATAATCAGTCTGATTTCAGTTTTGACCATCTGATGATGTCCATGTGTAGTCTTCTCTTGTGTTGTTGGAAGAGGGTGTTTGCAGTGCATTCTCTTCAGAAAATTCTATTATTTGTCCTGCTTCATTCTGTACTCCAAGGCCAAATTTGCCTATTATTCCAGGTGTTTCTTGACTTCCTACTTTTGCGTTCCGGTCCCCTAGAATAAAAAAGACATCTTTATTGGGTGTTAATTCGAAAAGGTCTTGAATGTTTTCATAGAACCATTCAACGTTAACTTCTTCAGCATTACAGGTTGGGGCATAGGCTTGGATTACCTGATATTGAGTGGTTTGGCTTGGAAAGGAACAGAGATCATTCTGTCCTTTTCGAGAGGGCATCCAAGTACTGCACATAAGATTCTTTTTTTGACCATGATGGCTACTCCATTTCTGCTAAGGGATTCCTGCCCTCAGTAGTAGATATAATGGTCACCTGAGTTAAATTCACCCATCCCAGTCCATTTTAGTTCGCTGATTCCTAGAATGTCAATGTTCACTCTTTCCATCCCCTGTTTGACCACTTCAAATTTGCCTCGATTCATGAACCTAACATTCCAGGTTTCTATGCAATATTGCTCTTGACAGCATCGGACCTTTCTTGTTTCACCAGTCACATACACAACTGAGTATTTTGTTTGCTTCAGCTCCATTCCTTCGGTCTTTCTGGAGTTATTTCTCCACTGATCTCCAGAAGCATATTGGGCACTTACCGACCTGGGAGTTCCTCTTTCAGTATCCTCATTTTGCCTTTTCATACTGTTCATGTGGTTCTCAAGGCAAGAATACTGAAGTGATTTGCCATTCCCTTCTCCAGTGGACCACATTCTGTCAGCCCTCTCCATCATGACCCATCCACCTTGGGTGGCCCCTCACAGCATGGCCTAGTTTCATTGAGTTAGACAAGGCTGTGGTCCATGTGATCAGATTGGCTAGTTGTCTGTGGTTATGGTCTCAGTGTGTCTGCCCTCTGATGCCATCTCACAACACCTACCACCTTACTTGGGTTTCTCTTACCTTGGTCATGGGGTATCTATTCATAGTTGCTCCAACAAAGCGCTGCCACTGATCCTTACCTTGGACGAGGGGGATCTCACCAGGCCCACCCCTCCTGACCTTGAACGTGGAGTAGCTCCTCTCTGCCCTCCTGCACCCACACACAACCTTTAGTGGTGTTGAAACTACAAATCTGTGTGCCAACCACAAGTAAAGTGAAGTCGCTCAATCATGTCCAACTCTCTGTGACTCCATGGACTGTAGCCAACCAGGCTCCTCCATCCATGGAATTTTCTAGGCAAGAGTACTGCGGTGGGTTGCCATTTCCTTCTCCAGGGGATCTTCCCATCCCAGGGATCAAACCAGGGTCCCACATTGCTGGCAGATGCTTTACCATCTGAGCCACCAGGGAATCAAGCTTTCACAACTGAAAAAGATAGTAAACTGAACATAAGAGATGACTTGCAAGTCATGTATCTGATAAGCGGTTCCTATGCAAACTAGACTAAGAACAAACAGCACTCAAGACTCCAAGAAAAAACACACCACCCTTGTCCCATCCCCCAACACCAACTCCAACCTAAACACTTTATCTCACTCTAAACTATCCCTAAAACCTAACCCTAAGCTAACAACATCCATGTGCATTCAAAGGCATCCATCCATCCACAGGAGAGACAGAGAGAAAGAGAAAAAGGAAGACAGAGACTGAATTTCAAAAGGGAAAGAAAGACATGTCTCGAGAGAGACACTGAACCAAAGAGAAGAAATGAGTATATTTTACAGACCTTTTCATAAACCTATCTGG
Source organism: Cephalophus harveyi (assembly GCA_006410635.1). NCBI lineage: Eukaryota > Metazoa > Chordata > Mammalia > Artiodactyla > Bovidae > Cephalophus > Cephalophus harveyi. Next base: position 46,243 of record SJYT01014928.1, on the reverse strand, counting down.
AAGTTAGAAGCAATGACAGTGCCCATCCACTGCAGAAGTGGGAAAATGACCCAAGCTTATGAGAATAAAGGAGAAGAATGCAGGGAGCCATTATAGGCACAGCCACCCACAGAAGCCGAGATGGGGCACTTGAACCAGAACCTCAATGGAAAAAGAGGACCGGAAAGTTGGGTCCTCTTTTAAATAAGAGAAGGTGACCTTCCAGTCTTCCTTTCAGTCCTCCATTGGGGGAGTGGGGTCCAAAAATAGGCAGGAAGCAGACTGCAGACGAGTTGACATAGGGATCTGTGGCTTTCTCTCGAGATGCCACACACACCTGCCATCGCGATTTGAGTCGATACTCAGGGAGACAGTCGAGTCAGTGCAGGGAAATCAGGTTTGTCTGGAGAGAATTGGGACATTGGGGTCTTTTTGAATTGTGGCATGAACCCTGGAGTTACTCTCAAGTTTCCAGTTGAGATCACCTCCTCTTGAGGTGCCACAGGAATGCTGGTATTCCTTGCCTGACAGAGCAGGGAAATGGATCCTCATCTCGAGATGAGGAGGGAAAAACGGGGCTCTTTTTGATTTGTTGTGGGCCCCTGGTGTTCCTCTCGAGTGGAGATGGGTTTGTGGGGGAATTTTTTGAGTTGCATCAAGGGTGACAAGGACCCTTTGGAGGCTCAAGAGGGAAGGTGGGATTCTTCCACAGATGCTGCATCAGAAAGGGGCCTCATCTTGCATTGAGGGGAGAATCTCCTGGTTTTTCTAGAATTGCAGCAGGAAATTTGGGGTTCCTCACGAGTTAAGATGGGGACCTCAGGGACCTGCTCATGTTGCCTTAGGAAAGTCAAGTCTCCATGCGAGTTGCAAGGGGCCTCTCAGGATTCCTGTCCAGTTTTTGCTGGGTCCTGGATACTTATCTCAAGTTGAGGCCGGGACCTCATGTTTCCTTTCCAGTGCTGGCATGGATCTCGGGTTTCCTATGTTGTTTCAACAGGGGAGTCAGGCATCGCCTCGTGTGGAAACATGGAAGTTCACTTTCTTCTTGAGCTGTAAAAGTAGTGTCAGGCTTCCTGTTGAGTTGACATAGGGATCTATTGCTTTCTCTCGAGGTGTCACAGGGCTGTCAAACCTGCCATCGTGTTTTGAGTTGATACTAGGGGTGAGATTCGAGTCAGTGCAGGGGAAACAGGTTTATGTTCAGTGGCTTGGGACATCGGGGTATTTTTGAATTGTGGCACGACCCCTGGAGTTCCTATCAAGTTTCAAATTGAGACCGCCTCCCCTTGAGGTGTGGTGAGAATGCTGGGATTCTTTTCCTGATGAAGCAGGGAAATGGACCCTCATCTCAAGATGAGGAGGGAAAAACGGGGCTCTTCGTGAGTTGTAGAGGGACACTTGCTGTTCTTCTCGAGTGGAGATGGGTATGTCAGGGAACTTCTTGAGTTGCATCAAGGGTCTCAAGGACACTTTGGAGGCTCAAGAAGAAAGGTGGGATTTCCCACAAGACAGTGCAATGGAAAAGGGCATATCTCTTGTTGAGGGTAGAATTTCCTGGTTTTGCTCAAGTTGAGGCAGGAAACTAGGGGTTCCTCTCAAGTTATTACGGGGACCTCAGGAAACCACCTGTATTGCCTCAGGAAAGTCAAGTCTCCATGCAAGTTGCGAGGGGCCTTTTGGGATTCCTCTCCAGTCGGTGCCAGGTCCGAGGACCTCATCTGGAGTTGAGGCCCGAACCTCAGAGTTCCTCTCCAGTGCTAACATGGATCTCACGGTTCCAATGGCGTTTCAACAGGGGAGTCAGGCCTCGTCTCGTGTGGAGACATGCAAGTCCTCTTTCCTCTTGAGCTGTAAAAGTAGTGTCAAGCTTCCTATTGAGTTGATATAGGGATCTGTGGCTTTCTCTCAAGGTACCTCAGGGCTCTCTCACCTGCCATCATGTTTTGAGTCGATACTTGGGATGACAGTCGAGTCAGTGCAGGGGAATCAGGTTTATCTGGAGTGGATTGGGACAATGAGGTCTTTTTGAATTGTGGCACACCCCTGGAGTTCCACTTGAGTTTCAAGTCGAGACTGCCTCCTCTTGAGGTGCAACAGGAATGCCGGGTTTCCTTTCCCAACGAAGCAGGGAAATGGATCCTCATCTCAAGATGAGGAGGGAAAAACGGGGCTCTTCTTGAGTTGTGGCGGGACACTCGGTGTTCCTCTTGCATGGAGACAGTTATGTTGGGGAACTTCTTGAGTGGCATCAAGGGTGTCAAGGACCTTTTCAAGGCTCAAGAGAGAAAGTGGGATTTTTCTCGTGACACCGCAGTGGAAAAGAGCCTCATCTCGCATTGAGGGGAGAAACTCCTTGTTTTTCTCGCATTGCGGCAGGACATTTGGGGTTACTCTCGAGTCACGACCATGAACTCAGGAACCCATTTTTCTTGCCTCAGGAAAGTAAAGTCTCCATGTGAGCTGTGAGGGGCCTGTCGGGTTACCACTCCAGTCAGTGCTGGGTCCTATATCCTCATCTGGAAGTGAAGCTGCAACTGCAGGTTTCTTCTCCAGTGCTGACATATATCTCGGGGTTCCTATGGAGTTTCAACAGGGGAGGCAGGCCTTGTCTCATGCGGAGACATGGAAGTCTGCTTTCCTCTCCAGATGGAAAAGTAGTGTCAGGCTTCCTGTCGAGTTGACATAGGGATCTGTGGCTATCTCTTGAGGTATCACAGGGCTGTCACGCCTGCCATCGTGTTTTGAGTTGATTCTTGGGGTGACAGTCAAGTTAGTGAAGGGGAATCAGTTTTATCTGGAGTGGATTGGGACATCGGGGTCTTTTTGAATTGTTACATGACCCCTGGAGATCCTCTCGAGTTTCAAGTTGAAACTGCCGCCTCTTGAGGTGGGACGGGAATGCCGGGATTCCTTTTCCAATGAAGCAGGGAAATGGACCCTCATCTCGAGATGAAGAGGGAAAAGCTGGGCTCTTTTTGAGTTGTGGCAGGACACTCGTTGTTCCTCTCTAGTGGAGACGAGCATTTCAGGGAACTTCTTGAGTTGCCTCAAGGGTATCAAGGACCCTTTCGAGGCTCAAGAGGGAAGGTGGGATTTCTCTCGAGACACCACAGTGGAAAAGAGCCTCCTCTCATGTTGAGGGGAGAATCTCCTGGTTTTCCTCGCATTGCAGCAGGAAACTAGGGGTTCCTCTTGAGTTATTACGGGGACCTCAGGGACCCACCTGTATTCCTCAGGAAAGTGAAGTCTCATGTGAGTTGCGAGGGGCCTCTTAGGATTCCTCTCCAGTTGGTGCCGGGTCCTAGGTCCTCATCTCAAGTTGAGGCTGGAACCTCAGTATTCCTCTCCAGTGCTAACTTGCATCTCAGGGTTCCTATGGAGTTTCAACAGGGCGTCAGGCCTTGTCTCCTGTGGAGACATGGAAGTCCACTTTCCTCTCGAGCTGTAAAAGTAGTGTCAGGCTTCCTGTCGAGTTGATATAGGGATATGTGTCTTTTTCTCGAGGTGCCACATGGCTGTCACACCTGCCATTGCCTTTTGAATCGATACTCTGGTACAGTCGTGTCAGTGCAGGGGAATCAGGTTTATGTGGAGTGGATTGGGACATCAGGTTCTTTTTGAATTGTTACACTACCCCTAGAGTTCCTCTCGAGTTTCAAGATGAGACCACCTCCTCTTGAAGTGCTATGGAAATGCCTGGATTGCTTTCCCTCCAAAGCAGGGAAATGGATCCTCATCTCGAGATGAGGAGGGAAAAATGGGGCTTTTCTTGAGTTGTGGCAGGACACTCGCTGTTCCTCTGGAGTGGAGACAGGTATGTCGGGGAACTTCTTGAGTTGCATGAAAGGTGTCAAGGACCCTTTTGAGGCTCAAGAGGGAAGGTGGGATTCTTTCCAAACACTGCAGTGGAAAAGGGCCTCATCTCACATTGAGGGGAGAAACTCCTGGTTTTTCTCACGTTGCGGCAGGAAATGTGGGGTTACTCTCATGTTATGACCACTACTTCAGGGACACGTTTTTGTTGCCTCAGGAAAGTCAAGTCTTAATGTGAGTTGCAAGGAGCCTGTCGGGTTACCACTCCAGTCAGTGCCAGGTCCTAGGTTCTCATACAGAAGTGAGGCTGGAACCGCAGTTTTCTTCTCCAGTGCTGACATGGATCTTGGGGTTCCTAAGGAGTTTCAACAGGGGAGGCAGGCCTCGTCTTGTGTGGAGACATGCAAGTCTGCTTTCCTCTCGAGATGGAAAAATAGTATCAGGCTTCCTGTCGAGTTGACAAAGGTATCTGTGGCTATCTCTCAAGGTAACACAGGGCTGTCACACCTGCCATTGTGTTTTGAGTCAATTCTCGCAGTGACAGTCAAGTCAGTGCAGGGAAATCAGGTTTATCTGGAGTGGATTGGGACATTTGGGTCATTTTGAATTGTGACACGAACCCGGAGACCCTCTCAAGTTTCAAGTTGAGACTGCCACCACTTGAGGTGCAATGGGAACGCCGGGATTCCTTTTCCAACGAAGCAGGGAAATGGAACCTCATCTCAAGATGAGGAGGGAAAAACTGGGCTCTTCTTGAGTTGTGGTGGGACACTAGGCGTTCCTCTCGAGTGGATCAGGGTATGTTTGGGAACTTCTTGAGCTGCATCAAGGGTGTCAAGGACCTTTTCGAGACTCAAGAGGGAAGGAGGGATTTCTCTCGAGAAATCCTTCCACTGTAGTAGAAAAGGGCCTCATCTTGCACTCAGGGGATAATCTCCTGATTTTTCTCGAGTTGTGTCAGAAAATTTGGGGTTCCTCTTGAGCTTAGACGGGGTCCTCAGGGACCCGATCATGTTGCCTCAGGAAAGTCAAGTCTCCATGTGAGTTGTGAGGGGCCTTTCGGGATTCCTCTCCAGTCAGTGTTGGGTCTTAGGACTTAATCTACAGTTGAGGCCCGAACCTCAGGGTTCCACTCCAGTGCTGACATGGATCTCAGGGTTCCTATAGAGTTTCAACAGGGGAGTCAGTCCTCATCTCGTGTGAAAACATGGAAGTCCGCTTTCCCTTTGAGCTGTAAAAGTAGTGTCAGGCTTCCTGTCAAATTGACATAGGGATTTGTGGCTTTCTCTTGAGGGCCCACAGGACGTTCACACATGCCATCGTGTTTTGAGTCAATACTCAGGGTGACAGCTGGGTCAGTGCAGGGGAATCAGGTTTAACTGGAGCAGTTCAGGACATCAGGGTATTTTTGAATTGTGGCAAGACCCCTGGAGTTCATCTCGTGTTTCAAGTTGAGACTGCCTCACCTTGAGGTCCCTATGTCAACTCAACAGCAAACCTGACACCCTTTGACACCCTGAGAGGAAAGCAGCTTTCCAAATCTCCACACAAGATGAGGCCTGACTCCCCTGTTGAGACTCCATAGGAACCCTGACATCCATATCAGCACTGGAGAGAAATCCTGATTTTCTTGCCTCAACTCCCTGTGAGGCCCTATGCCCCTGCCCCAACTGGAGAGGAATCCCGAGAAGCCCCTTGCAACTTGAACGGAGCCTGGACTTCCTTGATATAACACGAGAGGTCCACTGAGGTCCACGTCACAACTCGAAAGGTATGCTGGGTTTCCTGCCGCAACTCAAGAAAACACAGGAGATTCTCCCCTCCATGTGAGATGAGGTTCATTTCTGCTGCAGCATCACGAGAGAAATCCATATCTCCTTATTCAGCCTCGAAGGCTACTTGATGCCCTTTATGTAACTCAAGAAGTTCTCCAACATACTTGTCTCTGCTCCAGAGGAACATTGATTTTCCCACCACCACTCAGGAAGAGCCCTGTTTTCCCCTCCTCATCTCAAAGAAGTTTGACTCCCTTCAGGCAACTCAAGGGGGCCCAGAGTTCCCCGTCAACCCTCGAGATGAAACCCGAGTTTCCTGCCACAACTTGAGGAGAGCCCCGTGGTTTCCACCTCATCTGGAGATGAGGGCCCATTCCCTGCTTCAACTCAAGATGAATCCCAACTTCCCCTCACACCACAAAAAGAGGCTTGTCTCAACTACTGAATCTCGAGTGGAACCCCGAGGACTCTGCTGCAAGGAAAAAGGACATCTAGTTCCCCATCAGCTTGAGATAAGTCCCGATTGCCCTACGCCATCTCCAGGGGAACACCGAGTATCCCCCCACAACATGATGGGAGGCCTGATGGCCCTGCTGATCCTCTCTAAAAAGCCAAAATTCCCCGCCTGAACGTGACAGGAGGCCTGACCCCCATTTGACAACTCAAGGGGAAAGCAGAGTTCTGTGCCTCAACACCAGATGAGGCCTGACTCCGTAGTTAAACCTTGAGAGGAAGCCCGAAATTCCTGTTGCCAGCAGAGAGGAACACTGAGTTTCCCGACTGAACTCTGGCCACGGCCCTATTCTCCAGGAATAACTCAAGAGGAAACCCATCATTCCCCTCGCAACTTGAAAAGAGACCTGAATTCTTGGAGGCAAAAAAACGGGCCCTTGAGGTCCCTGTCGCAACTCTAGAAGAACCTCAAGCTTCCTGCTGCAACTTGACACAAACTAAGAGATTCTCACCCTCAATGTGAGATGAGGCCCTTTTCCAGAGCAGTGTCTCCAGAGGAATCCCATGTTCCCTCCTGAAACGCAAAAGGGTACCGGACACCCTTTTTGCAACTCCCGAATTTCCCTGAGATACCCGTTGCCACGAGAGAGGAACACCGAGATTCATGCTACAACTCAAGGTGAGCCCCATTTTCTCACTCCTCAACACAAGATGAGGGTCGATTCCCCTGCTTCATCAGGAAAGGAATCCCGAGGTTCCCGTCGCACCTCCAGAGGAGGCTGGACTCACCTTGAAACTCGAGCACGTCCCCAGGAGTCATGCCTCAAATTGAAAAGACCCCCGATTTCCCCATCCACTCCAGATGAGCCTGATTCCCCTGCCCTGACTCGACTGGAACCCTGAGAATTGACTCAAAACATGAAGGGAGGTTTGACAGCCCTGTGGCACCTTCCAAAATAGCCCCAGATCCTTATGTCAACTCGACAGAAAAGCCTGACACCCCCTTGACACCCTGAGAGGAAAGCGGAGTGCCAAATCTCCACACGAGACGAGGCCTGACTTTCTTATTGAAAGTCCATAGGAACCCCGAGATTCATGTCAGCACTGGAGAGGAACACTGAGGTTCAGGCCTCAGATCCAGATGAGGCCGTATGCCCCTGTCCTGACTGGAGAGGAATCCCGAGAGGCCCTTCGCAACTCGAATGGAGCGTGGACTTTTCTGAGGCAACATGAGCAGGCCCCTGAGGTCCCCGTCACAACTCAAAATGTACCCTGCATTTCCTGCCACAACTCCAGAAAACCCAGGAGATTCTCCCCTCCACACGAGATGAGGCCCTTTCTGCTGAAGCTTCACCAGAGAAATCCAACCTTCCCTCTTGTGCCCCGAACGGGTGCTTGACACCTTTTATGCAACTCAAGAAGTTCCCCGATATGCCCATCTCCACTCGAGAGGAACACCGAGTTTCCCGCCACCACTCAGGAAGATCCCCATTTTCCCCTCCTCATCTCGAGGAAACTTGACTCCCTTCAGGCAACACACGGGGGCCCAGAGGTCCACGTCAACCCTCGAGATACAACCCGAGATTCCCGCCACAACTTGAGGCGAGCCCCATGTTTCCCACCTCATCTGGAGTTGAGGGCCCATTCCCTGCTTCAACTCAAGATGAATCCCAACTTCCCCTCACACCACATGAAGAGGCCTGTTTCACCTATTGAATCTCGAGTTGAACTCCGCCTGTCCTGCTGCAAGGAAAAAGGACACTGAGCTCCCCCTCAGCTCGAGATAACTCCTGATTACCCTGTGCTAGTCCCAGGGCAATACCGACTATCCCCTCACAACATGATGGGAAGCCTGACGCCCTTGCTGATCCTCCTGAAAAAGCCCAAATTCCCCACCTGAATGCGACAGGAGGCCTGACTCCCTTTTGACAACTTGAGAGGAAAGCAGAGTTCTGTGCGTCAACACCAGATGAGGCCTGACTCCCTAATTGAACCTTGAGAGGAAGCCCGAGATCCCTGTCATCACTGGAGAGGAACAATGAGTTTCCTGAACTGCCGACTGAACTGTAGACATGGCCCTCTTCGCTAGCCCAAGAGAAATCCCAACATGCCCCTCTCCACTCGAAAAGAAACCTGACTTTTTGGAGGCAAAACGAGCAGGTCTCTGAGGTCTCCATTGCATCTAGAGAGGAACCTCTAGCGTCTGGCCACAACTCTAGAGAAACCACGAGATTATACCCCTCAACACGAGATGAGGCCCATTTCCAGAACAGTGTCTCAAGAGGAATCCCACATTCCCTCCTGAAACATGAAAGGGTACTCGACACACTTTCTGCAACTCCCGCATTTCCCTGAGATATCCGTCCCCACGCAAAAGCAATACCAAGTTTCATGCCACAACTCAAAGAGAGCCCCGTTTTCCCCTTCCTCAACTCGAGATGAGGGCCGATTCCCCTGCTTCTTCAGCAAAGGGACCCCAAGGTTCTTGTGTCACCTCCAGAGGAGGCCAGTCTCACCTTGAAATTCGAGCAAATCCCCGGGGGTCATGCCTCAATTCCAAAAAGACCCCAATCTCCCCATCCACTCCAGATAAGCCTGATTCCCCTGCCCTGACTCGACTGGAACACCGAGTATAAACTCAAAACAAGAAGTGAGGTGTGACAGCCCTGTGGCACCTTGAGAAATAGTCCCAGATCCCTATGTCAACTCGACAGGATGCCTGAAACCCCTTTGACACCCTGAGAGGAAAGCAGTGTTCCAAGTCTCCACACAAAATGAGGCCTGACTTCCTTGTTCAAACTCCATAGGAACCCCGAGATCCAGGTCAGCACTGGAGAGGAATCCTGAGGTTCTGGCCTCAAGTCCAAATGAGGCACTATGCCCCTGCCCTGACTGGAGAGGAATCTCGAGAGGCCTCTGGCAACATGAACATAGACTGGACTTTCCTGAGGCAACACAAGTGGAACCTTCAGGTCCCCATCACAACTGTAATGGTACCCCAAGATTCCTGCCCCAACTCGAGAAAACCCAGGAGATTCTCCCCTCCATGCAAGATGAGGCTCTTTTCTGCTGCAGTGTCTTGACAGAAATCCCACCTTCCCTCTTGAGCCTCAAAAGGTTACTTGAAGCCCTTTATGCAACTCCAAAAGTTCCCTGACATACCTGTCTCCACTCGAGAGGAACACCAAGTTTCCCACCACCACTCAAGAAGAGCCCCGTTTTTCCCTCCTCTTCCTGAGGGGGCTTGACTCTTTTCACACAACTCAAGGAGGCCCAGAGCTCCCCATCAGCCCTCGAGATGAAACCCGAGTTTCCCGCCACAACTCGAGGAGAGCCCTGTGTTTCCCACCTAATCTGGAAATGATGGCCCATTCCTGCTTCAACTCAAGACGAATCTCAACTTCCGCTCACACCACAAGAAGAGGCTTGTCTCACCAATTGAATCTCGAGTGGAGCCCTACAGATCCTGCTGCAAGGAAAAAGGACACTGAGTTCCCCCTCAGCTCGAGATTTCTGGGGTCCACCCCAGTGGATCCCAGGTAATTGGAAGGGGAAACAGTGCCAGCGATTAGGAAAAATTATTTATTTAAAGATATAACAAGAGATTAGAAGAGAATAGTGTAGTAGAGAAAAGGGGGCTGAGATTCCTTGGTCTACACAACAAGCCAATAAAGTTCTGAGACAAGGAACTTGCACCGTCTAGGTTAGGCCACAGGTGCTCTCTCGGTCTCCCGAAGGAGCAGAGTCATAAAGCGCCTCCCCACTTGGGTCTTAGAAGCCCAGGCAAAATTAGTACACACGGTGAGACTTTATGTTCCAGATGGGAATTCAGTCTGAAAATGAGAGGGAGGTAGTGGGAGAAAGAGAGAGAGAGAGAGAATTGACACGGGGGGAGCCAGATTTCTGAGAAACCGGTCTGTCTTTTTATTTTCCAGGAAAGCTTTTATATTTTAAGTTGTACATAGAGATCAATGGAAAATACAAAGTCATGCAGGGTCAGCAGCCCTGACCCTAAGCGAGACCAGGCTTTCTCTCTGCATACTTAGCTGTATGCACAGGTCTTAGGTGACTTACATCATCTTCTGGCCAGGAGGCCTATTAGCATTTTATGGCCCTTTTCTGATAAGGGTCCATCAATCAGAAAAATTATTTGTGTTAAAAGTGTTGTTCTTACTAAAGTCTGGTGCCACTCTCAGAAAGCACTAATTAAGGTTACACTCTTACATAGCAAGGATAAAACAATTTATAACAAGGAAAGAGGAGTACAGTGATTTATAACAAAGAGAAAATTCATTAACTCAAAAGTCTAGTATTGCTAACATCAAAACTACTATATTCCTTTTTATATATCCCAATTACATTGATTAATATCCTCCAGGTGCCTAAAAGATAAAGGATATGGAGGCCTGGGGGCAATCATTAACTCAACAATGAAACCCTTCACCAATATAATTCTTAGCCCTTTTAAAAAAGGCTCTATATCTTTAAGATGTTTTAAGGTTCGTGCCTCTCATGGTTGGTGGGCTGTAAACAATCACATGCATAGTTGCAAAAGCCCGGGTAAATCTGTCAGGCAAGTTAGAGAACCATCAGAGCGGTTTGAGCTGGGACACGACTTTTATATGCAGGAGACTGTTAACTGGCGCTCTAAGTTAACTTTTTCCAGAGAAACCTGGTCGGGGATTGCCCCCTGTTAATGTCATAGGAGTCAGTGAAAGTCATAAAATAATAAGACAGACAGATTCTGGTTTTGGGGTAGATACTCAAGAAGTTCCAGGGGGGCCCAACGAAGCCTGATCCCACCTTTGCATGTCAGGCCACTTCCTCATGACCTTTGCCACGGGTGGGATTCCCCATGCTGGCTCCCAACACGAGATAAGTCCTGATTCCCCTGTGCCAGCTCCAAGGGAACACTGAGTATCCCCTCACAACATAATGGGAGGCCTGACACCCGTGCTGATCCTCTTGAAAAAGCCCTGATGCCCTGCCTGAACACGACAGGAGGCCTGATTCACATTTGACAACTCGAGAGGAAAGCAAAGTTCCATGCCTCAACACCAGACGAGGCCTGACTCCCTAGTGGAACCTTGAGAGGAAGCCCGAGATCCCATGTCACTGCCGGACAGGAATACTGAGTTTCCCGACTGAACTATAGACACACCCCTATTCACTGGCAGTGACTCGAGAGGAATCCTGACGTGTCCCTCGCCACTCGAAAAGAGACCTGACTTCTCGGAGGCAAGACAAGCGGGTCCCTGAGGTCCCTGTTGCATCTCGAGAGGAACCTCTAGCGTCCCGCCACAGAGAAAAACCATGAGATTCTCCCCCTCAACGCAAGATGAGGTCCATTTCCAGAACAGTGTCTCAAGAGGAATCCCACATTCCCTCCTGAAACACGAAAGGGTACTGGACACACTTTCTGCAACTTCCGAATTTCCCTGAGAAATCCGTCCCACGTGAGAGGAACACCGAGTTTCATGTCACAACTCAAGGAGAGTCCCGATTTCTCCATCCTCAACTCGAGACGAGGGTCGATTTCCCTGCTTCATCAGGAATGGGATCCTGAGGTTCCCCTGGCACCTCAAGAGGAAGCCAGTCTGACCCTGAAACACAAGTGTGTCACTGGGAGTTGTCCCTCAATTCCAAAAAGACCCCAATTTCCCCATCCACTCCAGGTGAGCCTGATTCCCCTGCCCTGACTCGACTGGAACACTAAGTATCAACTCAAAACATGAAGGGAGGTGTGACAACCCTGTGGCACCTCTAGAAATAGCCCCAGATCCCTATGTCAAAGCAACAAGAATCCTGACACCCCTTTGATACCTCGAGAGGAAAGCAGAGTTCTAAGTCTCCACACAAGATGAGGGCTGATTCCCCTGTGGAAACTCCATAGGAACACTGAGATCCAGGTCAGCATTGGAGAGGAACACTGAGGTACCGGCCTCAAATCCAGATGAGGCCCTATGGCCCTGCCCCGACTGGAGAGGAATTGGGAGAGGCCCCTCAAAACTCAGACAGAGCCTGGACTTTCCTGAGGCAACACGAGCGGGCCCCTGAGGTCCCCGTCGCAACTCAAGATGAACCCCAAGTTTCCTGCCACAACTCGAGAAAACCCAGGAGATTCTTCCCTCAGCGCAAGATGAGGCCCTTTCCACTGCAGGGTTGTGAGAGAAATCTCACCTTCCTTCTTCAATCTCGAAAGGGTATTTGACACCCTTTATGCAACTGAAGAAGTTCCCCAACATACCCGTCTCCACTCGAGAGGAACACTGAGTTTCTCGCCAGCACTCAAGAAGAGCCTCGTTTTCCCTTCCTCATCTCGAGGAGGCTTGACTCCCTTCAGGCAATTCAAGGGGGCCCAGAGGTCCTCGTCAACCCTTGAGACAAAACCCGAGTTTCCCGCACCAATTCAAGGAGAGCCCCATGGTTATCACCTCATCTAGAGATGAGGGCCCCATTTCCTGCTTCAAGTCAAGATGAATCCCAACTTCCCCTCACACCACATAAAGAGGCCTATCTCACCTATTGAATCTCGAGTGGAACTCCGTGGATCCCCCTGCAAGGAAAAAGGACTCCGAGTTCCCCCTCAGCTCGAGATACGTCCTGATTCCCCTGCACTGTCTCGATTGGAACCCCGAGTATCGACTGAAAACACGAGTTCCCCCTCAGCTCGAGATAAGTCCTGATTCCCCTGCGCAGGCTCCAGGGGAAAATTGAGTACCCCCTCACAACATGATGGGAGGCCTGACGCCCCTGTCGATCCTCTTGAAAAAGCCCAAATTCCTCGCCTGAATGTGAAAGGGGCCCTGACCCCTATTTGACAACTCGAGAGGAAAGCAGAGTTCTGTGCCTCAACACCAGACAAGGCCTGACTCCCTAGTTGAACCTTGAGAGGAAATCCAAGATCCCGGTCACCAGCAGAGAGGAACACCGAGTTTCCTGAACAGCTGACAGAATTCTAGACACAGCCCTATTCACCGGCAGCAAACCAAGAGGAATTCCAAAGTGCCCCTCACCACTGGAAAAGAGACCTGACATCACGGAGGCAAGACCAGCGGGTCTCTGAGATCCCCGTCACAACTAGAGAGGAAACTCAAGCGTCCCACCGCAACTCGAGAATAACCATGAGATTCTCCCCGTCAACATGAGATGAGGCCTTTTTCCAGAGGGGTCTCTCAAAAAGAATCCCACATTCCCTCCTGAAACGCAAAAGGGTACTGGACACCCTTTCTGCAACTCCCAAATTTCCCCAAGATACCCGTCCTCACATGAGAGTAACACCAATTTTCAAGCCACAACTCAAGGAGAGCCCTTTTTACCCCCTCCTCACCTCGCGGCGAGGTTCGATTCCCCTGCTTAATTGGGAAAAGAATCCCGAGGTTCCTGTCACACCTCAAGTAGAGCCAGGTCTACTTGAAACTTGAGCGCACCCCCGGGAGTCGTGCCTCAATTCATAAAGACACTGATTTCCCCATCCACTTCAGATAAACCTGATTCCCCTGCCCTGACTCAACTGGAACACTGAGTATCGACTCAAAACATGAAGGGAGGTGTGACAACCCTGTAGCACCTCTAGAAATAGCCCCAGATCCCGATGTCAACTCAACAAGAATCCTGACACCCCTTTGACATCCCAAGAGGAAACCAGAGTTCCAAGTCTTCACATGAGATGAGGCCGGACCCCCTGTTGAAACTCCATAGGAACCCTGAGATCCATGTCAGCACTGGAGACGAAACCTGAGGTTCCAGCCACAAACTTCAGATGAGGCCCTATGCCATTGTCTGGACTGGAGAGGAATCTCAAGAGGCCCATCTCAACTCAAAAGGAGCCTGGACTTTCCAGAGGCAACCCAAGAGGCCACTGAGGTTCCCGTTGCAACTTGAGAGGTACCCCAAGTTTCCTGTCCCAATTCGAGAAAACCCAAGAGATTCTCACTTCCATGCGAGATGAGGCCCTTTTATGCTGCAGCATTGTGAGAGAAATCCCACCTTCCCTCTTGAGCTTCAAAAGGTTACTTGAAGCCCCTTATGCAACTCAAGAAGTTACCCGACATACCCGTTTCCACTCGAGAAGAATACTGAGTTTCCCGCCACCACTCACGAAGAGCCCCGTTTTCCCCTCCTCATCTTGTGTAGGCTTGACTCCCTTCAGGCAACATCAAGGGGGCCCAGAGGTCCCTGTCAACCCTCGAGATTAAAGCCGAGATTCCCGCCACATGAGAAGAATACTGAGTTTCCTGCCACCACTCACGAAGAGCCCCGTTTTCCCCTCCTCATCTTGTGTAGGCTTGACTCCCTTCAGGCAACATCAAGGGGCCCAGAGGTCCCTGTCAACCCTTGAGATTAAAGCCGAGTTTCCCGCCACTACTCGAGGAGAGCCCCGTGGTTCCCACCTCATCTGGAAATGAGGATCCATTTCCTGCTTCAACTCAAGACGAATCCCAACTTCCCCTCACACCACATGAAGAGGGCTGTCTCACCTATAGAATCTCGAGTGGAACCCCAAGGATTCCGATGCAAGGAAAAAGGACACCGAGTTCCCCCTCAGCTAGAGATAAGTCCTGACTCCCTTGCGCTGGCTACAGGGGAACACCCCGTATTCCCTCACAACGTGATGGGAGGCCTGACGCCCCTGCTGATCCTCTTGAAAAAGCCCAAATTCTGAGCCTGAACACGACGGGAGGCCTGACCACCGTTTAGCAACTCAAGAGGAAAGCAGAGTTCCATTCCTCAACACCAGACGAGGCCTGACTCCCTAATTGAACCTTGAGAGGAAGCCCGAGATCCCAGTCACTGCCGGAGAAGAACACTGAGTTTCCTGAATGGAAGACTGAACTCTAGACACGGCCCTATTACCCAGCAGTGGCCCAAGAGGAATTCTGACATGACCCTTGTCACTGGAAAAGAGACCTGACTTCACGGAGGCGAGACGGGTGGGTCCCTGAGGTTCCTGTCACAACCTGAGAGGAACATCAAGCGTCCCACCACAACTCGAGAAAAACCACGAGATTCTCCCCCTCAATGCAAGATGAAGCCTTTTACCAGAACATTGTCTTGAGCAGAATCCCACGTTCCCTCCTGAAATGTGAAAGTGACCTGGACACCTTTTCTGCAACTACCAAAATTCTCCAAGATACCCGTCCCCACGAGAGAGGAACACCAAATTTCAAGCCACAACTCAAGGAGAGCCCCTTTTTCCACTGCTGAACTCGATACGAGGGTCGATTCCCCTGCTTAATTGGGAAAGGAATCCCGAGGTTCCCATCTCAGCTCAAGTAGAGCCTGGTCACATCTTGACTCTCGAGCACATCCCTGGGAGTCGTGCCTCAATTCAAAAAGACCCTGATTTCCCCATCCACTCCAGATAAGCCTGATTCCCCTGGCCTGACTCCACTGGAACACCGATTATCAACTCAAAACATGAAGAGAGGTGTAACAGCACTGTGGCACCTGGAGAAATAGCCCCATATCCCTGTCAACTCGACAGGAAGCCTGACACCCCTGTGAAACCCCAAGATGAAACTGGAGTTCCAAGTCTCCACACGAGATGAGGCCTGACTCCCCTTTTGAACCGTCATAGGAACCCGGAGATCCAGGTCAGCACTGGAGAGGAACCCTGAGGTTCTGGCCTCAAGTCCAGATGAGGCCCTATGCCCCTGCCCCGACTGGAGAGGAATCTCGAGTGGCCACTCCCAACACAAACAGAGACTGGACTTTCTTGAGGCAACATGAGCAGGCCCTTCAGGTCCCCACCACAACTCAACAGGAACCCCGAGTTTCCTGCCGCAACCTGGGAAAACAAAAGAGATTCTCCCCTCCACACGAGATGAGGCTCTTTTCTGCTGCAGCATTGTGAGAGAAATCCCACCTTCCCTCTTGAGCCTTGAAAGGTTACTTGAAGCCCTTTATGCAACTCAAGAAGTTCCCCAACATACCCGTCTCCACTCGAGAAGAACACTGAGTTTCCCACAACCACTCAAGAAGAGCCCCGTTTTCCCCTCCTCATCTCGAGGAGGCTTGACTCCCTTCAGGCAACTCATGGGGGCCCAGAGGTCCCCGTCAACCCTCGAGAGGAAACCCGAGATTCCTGCCACAACTCGAGGAGAGCCCTGTGGTTCCCACCTCATCTGGAGGTGAGGACCCATTCCCTGCTTCAACTCAAGACGAATCCCAACTTACCCTCACACCACAAGAAGAGGCTTGTCTCACCTATTGACTCTCGAGTGGAATCCGACATATCCTGCTGCAAGGAAAAAGGACATCGAGTTCCCCCTCATCTCGAGATAAGTCCTGATTCCCCTGCACCAGTTCCAGGGGAACACCCAGTATCCCCTCACAACATGATAGGAGGCCTGATGCCCCTGCTGATTCTCCTTAAAAAGCCCAAATCCCTCACCTGAACTTGACAGGATACCTGACTCCCATTTGGCAACTTGAGAGGAAAGCAGAGTTCTGTGTCTCAACCCCAGATAAGGCCTGATTTCCTAGTTGAACGTTGAGAGGAAGCCCGAGATCCCATGTCGTTGCCAGAGAAGAACACTTAGTTCACGACTGAACTCTAGACACAGCCATATTCACTGGCAGCAACTCAAGAGGAATCCCAACGTGCTCCTCACAACTAGAAAAGAGACCTGACTTCTCAGAAGCTAGACGTGCGGGACCCTGAGGTCCCCATTGCAACTCGAGAAAAACCATGAGATTCTCCCCCTCACTGCGAAATAAGGCTCATTTCCAGACAAGTGTCTCAAAGGTTATCCCACGTTCCCTCCTGAAACACGAAAGGGTATTAGACACACTGTCTGCAACTCCCGAATTTCCCTGAGATACCCATCCCCACGTGAGAGGAACACTGAGTTTCACACCACAACTAAAGGAGAGCCATGTTTGGCCACTTGTCAACTCAAGACGAGGGTTGATTCCACTGCTTAATCGGGAAAGGAATCCCGAGGTTCCTGTGGCACCTCAAGAGAAGGCCGGTCTCACTTTGAAACTCGTGTGCATGCCCGGGAGTCGTGCCTCAATTTAAAAAGACACCGATTTTCCCATCCACTCCATATCCACTCCTCAGCCCTGAATCGACTGGAACCCTGAGTATTGACTCAAAACACAAAGGGAGGTTTGACAGCCCTGTGTCATCTAGAGAAGTAACCCCAGATCCCTATGTCAAAGTGACAAGAATCCTGACACCCCTTTGATACCTCGAGGAGGCTTGACTCCCTTCAGGCAACTCAAGGGGGCCCAGAGGTGCACATCAACCCTCGAGATACAACCCGAGATTCCTGCTACAACTCGAGGAGAGCCCCATGGTTCCCACCTCACCGGGAGATGAGGGCCCATTGCCTGCTTCAACTCAAGACGAATCCCAACTTCCCCTCACACCACATGAAGAGGCCTGTCTCATCTATTGAATCCTGAGTGGAACTCTGCATTTCTCGCTTCAAGGAAAAGGACTCTGAGTTCCCCCTCAGCTCGATATATGTCCTGATTCCCCTGCACTGTCTCGACTGGAACCCTGAGTATCGACTGAAACCATGAGTTCCCCCTCAGCTCGAGATAAGTCCTGATTCCCTTGTGCTGTCTCTAAGGGAACACTGAGTATCTCCTCACAACATGATGGGAGGCCTGATGCCCCTGCTGGTCCTCTTGAAAAAGCCAAAATTCCTTGCCTGGATGTGACAGGGGGCCTGATCCCCATTTGACAACTCTAGAAGAAAACAGAGTTCCATGCCTCAACACCAGAGGAGGCCTGACTCCCTAGTTGAACCTTGAGAGGAAGCCCGAGATCCCTGTCACCGGCGGAGAGGAACACTGAGTTTCCTGAATGGCCGACTGAACTCTATACATGGCCCTAGTCACCGGCAGCAACCTGAGAGGAATTCCAAGGTACCCCTCACCACTAGAAAAGAGACCTGACTTCTTGGAGGCAAGACGGGTGGGTCCTTGAGGTCCCCGTTGCAACCCAAGAGGAACCTCAAGCATCCCGCCACAACTCGGGAAACACCACGAGAATCTCCCCTTCAACGCTAGATGAGGCCTTTTTTCAGAGCAGTGTCTCAAGTGGAATCATATGTTCCCTCCTGAAATGCAAAAGGGTACTGGACACCCCTTCTGCAACTCCCAAATTTCCCTGAGATACCTGTCCCCACGCAAGAGGAGCAAAGAGTTTCAAGCTACAACTCTAGGAGAGCCCCTTTTTCCCACTGCTCAACTCAGACGAGGGTTGATTCCCCTGCTTAATCGGGAAAGGAATCCCAAGGTTCCTGATGCACCTCAAGTAGAGCCTGGTCTCACCTTGAAACTTAAGTGTGTCCCCTAGAGTAGTACCTCAATTCGAAAAGACACTGATTTCCCCATCCCCTCCAGATAAGCCTGATTCCCCTGCCCTGACTCAACTGGAACCGAGTATTGACTCAAAACATGAAGGGAGGTGTACCAGTGCTGTGGCACCTCCCATATCCCTATAGCAACTCAACAGGAAGCCTGACACCCCTTTGACACCCCTAGAGGAAACCAGAGTTCCAAGTCTCCACACCAGGCGAGGCCTCACTCCCCTGTTGAAACTCCATAGGAACCCCGAGATCCAGGTCAGCACTAGAGAGGAACCCTGAGGTTCTGGCCTCAAGTCCAGATGAGGCCCTATGCCCCTGCCCCAACTAGAGAGGAATCTCAAGAGGTCCCTCACAACATGAATGGAGACTGGACTTTCCTGAGGCAACACGAGCAGGCCCTTCAGGTCCCCATTGCAACTCAAGAGGTACCCCGAGTTTCCTGCCCCAATTCGAGAAAACCCAGGAGATTCTCCCCTCCATGCAAGATGAGGCCCTTTTCTGCTGCAGCATTGTGAGAGAAATCCCATCTTCCTTCTTGAGTCTCGAAAAGTTACCTGAAGCCTTTTATGCAACTCAAGAAGTTCCCCAACATACCCGTCTCCACTCGAGGAGAACACTGAGTTTCCCACAACCACTCAAGAAGAGCCCCGTTTTCCCCTCCTCATCTCGAGGAGGCTTGACTCCCTTCAGGCAACTCATGGGGGCCCAGAGGTCCCCGTCAACCCTCGAGATGAAATCCGAGATTCTTGCCACAGCTCGGGGGGAGCCCTGTGATTCCCACTTCATCTGGAGATGAGGACCATTCCCTGCTTCAACTCAAGACGAATCCCAACTTCCCCTCACACTACAAGTTGAATCTCAAGTGGAACCCTGAGGATCCTGCTGCAAGTAAAAAGGACATCGAGTTCCCCCCCATCTCAAGATAAGTCCTGATTCCCCTGCACCGGCACCAGGGGAACACCCAGTATCCTCTCACAACATGATGGGAGACGTGACGCCCCTGCTGATCCTCTTGAAAAAGCCCAAATCCCTCACCTGAATGCGACAGGATGCCTGACTCCCGTTTGGCAAGTTGAGAGGAAAGCAGAGTTCTGTGCCTCAACACCAGACGAGGCCTGACTCCCTAGTTGAATCTTGAGAGAAAGCCTGAGATCCCATGTTACCACCAGAGAGGGACACTGAGTTTCCCGACAGAACTCTAGACACGGCCATATTCGCTGGCAGCGACTCAAGAGGAATCCCGATGTGCCCCTGGCAACTTGAAAAGAGACCTGATTTCTCAGAGGCAAGATGTGTGGGTGCCTGATGTCCCCATCGCAACTCGAGAGGAAAATCAAGCATCCCGCCACAACTCAAAAAAACCCCCGAGATTCTCCCCCTCATCACGAAATGAGGCCCATTTCAAGACAAGTATCTCAAGAGTTATCCCACGTTCCCTCCTGAATCACAAACAGGTACTAGACACACTTTCGGCAACTCCCGAATTTCCCCAAGATACCTGTCCCCACGCGAGAGGAACAATGAGTGTCATGTCACAACTCAAGGAGAGCCATGTTTGCTCCCTTGTCAACTCGAGACGAGGGTCGATTTCCCTGCTTTGTTGGAAAAGGAATCCCGAGGTTCCCATGGCACCTCAAGGGGAGGCCAATCTCACACTGAAACTCGAGTGCATCCCCGGGAGTCACGGCCTCAATTCAAAAGTACCCGTTTTTCCCATCCACTCCATATAAGCCTGATTCCCCTGCCCTGAATTGACTGGAACCCTGAGTATTTACTCAAAACACGAAGGGAGGTGTGACAGCCCTGTGGCACCTCAAGAATTAGCCCCAAATCCCTATGTAAACACGACAGGAATCCTGACACCCCTTTAACACCCCGAGAGGAAAGCTGCTGAGGTCCAGCCCCGGTGGATTCAGGGAATTTGAAGTGGGGACATATTCAGCGTCCTAGGAATTAAGTGTTTAATTGAACTTATGGAGGGAGATTAGAAAGAAATAGTGTAGTAGGAAAATAAGTAGAGAAAAGAGGCTGATATTCCTTGGTTTACATGGAAAGCTAATAAAGTCTCAAGATAAGAAACTTGCACCATCTACGTTAGGCCACAGGTGCCCGCTTGAATAGCAGAGGGTGCCCCACCTTGGGCTCCCTCTTGCATGGGTCTTTGAAGCCCGGGCAAATAAGTAGACACAGAGAGCCTCCGCGTCCCAAGGGATCAGTCTGAAAAAGAGAGGGAGGATGAGGGAGAATGAGAGACAGAGAGTCAACATATGGGAGGCCAAGCTTGTGCAAAAACCCCATAACTTTATTTTTAAAAGGTGTCTATATACCCTAAGTTTTACAGGCTTCAGCAATACGTGAACCGTGAACTCCCTGATATTCAAGCTGGCTTTAGAAAAGGCAGAGGAACCAGAGATCAAATTGGCAACATCCGCTGGATCATGGAAAAAGCAAGAGAGTTCCAGAAAAACATCTACTTCTGCTTTATTGACTATGCCAAAGCCTTTGTGTGGATCACAATAAACTGTGGAAAATTCTGAAACACATGGGAATACCAGACCACCTAACCTGCCTCTTGAGAAATCTGTATGCAGGTCAGGAAGCAACAGTTAGAACTGGACATGGAACAACAGAC